>JAODVP010094217.1:0-11470 GCA_025400035.1 Tetradonia laticeps
TCTGAAGCAAAATTTCTAACATTATAAATTCATAATTGCGCTAAGGGTTCGGATTCATGGTGAGAGGTTGTGTAACTTCCAAGTCAGTAGAGGAAATCAGACCCACTGTTTATTACTACACTGGGTCAAATCCAACCCACAGATATGAAGTAATTAACGTTATTGATATTGATTGGGAGTTAGAAACATCTTAATATTGTTTTTTGCATTAGTAGGAAACAAAAGTTGTTGGACTATAAAGTATAAAGTATAGAGGTTTCCGAGGGTTGAAATGCGGGAATTCCATAATCCAAGACTTTTAATGAATCTTGTGGTTATTTCCACAGCTTCGATAGGAAGACTAAAAGTTACTTTGTGCCCCACATTTTGGAAATCACTGCTGTAGGTAATAAAAACATGAGTAGAAGTAATTGCGGTGTTTTTATCACCGCCAGCCATAAGATTTCCGCACCGATCCGCCCGACTTCTACGTTGTAATCAAACATCTCAACACTAAGTAATCGTTGATACTCATGCGTACGGCACTTCCGGTGTTTCGAATTTATCCCGTCGGCGGAACGGAAATCCTTCATGCGACAATATGATATGAGTTCATCGAAAACTAACATTGTGTCATTCAGTCCTAATCGTAAGCAATGCGTAGCAGCTATAAGTGTATTCAGCCTTCTTTCATATGTTGGTGATTAAAGTGAGGCAATAATTTTCTCTTTGAAGATGAAACCAATGCAGTGCACTGCGCTCATTTCTAATTCGCTTTCTATTTATATATTACTGTATTTTATGGTGCATTTGTTGAAAACCGCTCACCAGTCATTCACATGACTCCGCAACCTCCTATTATACCCAAATCGTTCCAAAGCGGAAGATGAAAGTCAAAACATTAACTCGCGTTATAGCTGAGGAATTATTGCGATTCATCCGAGTATTAATTAGCCGAATTATAATAGCATTGTGTTGATGATATTGTTAGATAAGCTACAGCAACTTGAAGTAGCTTAATGTTTTGAAACAATTCATTTTTGGGTAATTAAATTTCGAAACTATTTTACAAGACAATGGCCCGTGCTTTGCGTGAAACAGTGTTATTGTTAATTGTAAATATCCATAATTTAACACAGCTTCTTGGGTGGTTCACGGATGAGCTAGCAGCGTGGAGCCTCATCAGAATTCAAGTTTTGAAATAAAAATCGCGGAACTTCTCTCACGTTCCTCGGCGGCCTTGGTTACTCCCGCTGCTTCCCAAACAGCAGGAAGAAAAACTCTTATATAATAATGCATAATGTAATTGTTGTGTTTTACGCGGCCTTTTAGTGGTTCAACTTCCAACCCTCTTTTAACTTCCGAGCGCGGGCGCTGCTTTGTGTCCTCCTCACGGCTTTTCTTCCGAACGGTTGCCGCACGTCCTCCGAATGAAAGGCTGAATCCTTAATCTCGTCCCAAAAAGCGTTCGGCATCACAATTTCGTACGCTCGCGCCCAACTTTAGTTTTTCCTTTTCCTATTTTACAATTTTGTATTATTACTTGTATTCAGTCTTGGTAGGCTTTATGCCACTGCGATGCGTAGAGCTTTTCAAGTGAAGATGAAGCACTTGGGGGCGGTTTTCGCTTTTCAATATGGCGATGAATGGTGGCGGTACAAACATGTATTTGGAGGCACTTTTTGGTTAAGGACTTAAACAGAAACTCGTGTAATCTTCTTGATTGTTTTTTTATTCTTCAAATTTGAGCTTATTTTCGGTTTAATCCAAAATAACACAAATATGTCTTACTTTTGTTGTTCTGACGTGAATACGTCTTTATATTCCTTGCCATACGAGGGAAATCCAAAAATCTAGTGATAACTAAAATAGAGCGACGCTTCTTTTTCCGGCCGCCCATGAACTTACCCAATTTGCATATTTTTCGAGAGGCTAAAAGGTCCATAGGTTTGGTTAGGTCAGTTGACGGCGCCGGACGATTCGGTGCAGGTAATCGGATCAACAGCTTATTGGTGCAATGTCAATAAAAACTATTTGCCATGCGCATTACGGTTTAGGGGCACATTGAAATTCTTTATAGTAAAATAAAATATAAATGCGTTTTTACCTGTAACCAGCTTCGTAGCAAAGTGCTTAGTGTGACTGAATGGGAAGCAAGAGGTTCCGAGATCGAATCTCGGCGCCGTGCAGAAAGTTCAAATGATTTAGAAATTTAATAATATTCCAAGTTGTTTCGAGCATAGAATTTCAATGAAGTTCGACAGGATTCGAACCCGCGACCCTCGGGTCCGGGATCTCAGGTCCGACGTAGCTCAGATGGCAGAGCATTAGCACGGAACGCTAAGGGTCGCGGATTCGAATCCTGTCGGCGGAACATTTTTCCCCACTTTCTTTATCAATGGATATGTTAGTCCTAAATTCTAAATTTAGTATTCTTCGGCTTAAAATAAAGAGATGATGAATATTTTCAAAAAGCGGACCGCGTTAGACAGTTTTACTTTATACGATGCTGAAATATGTTTCCTATTACTTCAAGAGTGTTGTGGTATCAACCACGTTCGAAACATTGCGCAGCTAATAAAACCGTCATAAAATTGGCGTGGAATAATTTTACAACTTTAATATACATATATACGTGTCTGGTGTTGGGTTCAACTGCAGAAACACTTCTGGGATAAAATTCGATACATACGTATTTCACTTCGGAAATATATATGTATATATACAACAAATGTAGATGCATCCTGGGAAGTACATTGAAGGTTGTCAAACATTTATCTTCTAATTATTATAATCAGTTGGAAGAGGAAATTATAGATGCGAGTGTCGTCACAGCATCTCTTTCACCTTTAGCTTCTTCACACTTCCTTCTAGTCGTGCTAGCAATTATTCTCGCTCATATTGTTGGGAAATGTCAAGAGTTAAAACTTGGGTTTTACAGTTTATATTTAGTATGTATTAAGAAAGTTACTTGACATTTAAATTCTTTTATTCTTTAACGAGACAGTGGGTAATTTATTTTCTATTGAATGGTATTGTAATTGTATGAATCTAATTATTTGTTCTTCTTCTCATGAATTGCTGGTGATGCGATCATCAGGTAAAAATAAATACATATTTGCATAGATTGCAATTTATTGCCACAAAGTTTCGTATCTGGAGACCGGAACTGATCTAAATTGCAAATTTATATCAGAAAAATAATATTCATCTCGTCGCAATCTTTCGATAAAGAGATGTTTAACTGCTGATTTAATCCGGAAGTGACTGAAGGTTAGACAAGTTTTTATATGAATTGAAGTAAAATGGCTAAAAGTATTGAGTGTGCCAATGCATAGAGTGAATAGAGCGGTAAGCAAAACCTCGTTGGTCATTTATCAAAGTGGTTGGTTGACGCTCTCTGTGTGCCAGGAAAAGTTTCTAGACGTGACAGAATTTTCAGGGATCGTAGCAATTGGCGATGTTTCCAGCATGGAAATTCACTGTTTGTAGGGCAGGCAGTCGAAAGTCAAACTGAAAATGCGTGGGTGGTAGAACTTGTCATTTTGTTTGTTTTCCCGGCCAAAACTGAATGCTTTTTGGCGCACATTTTACTGATATACGCAAATATACTAATTACCAATGTAATTACTGTTTGGTTGTTCGAAAAGCCTATGTTTGATTACACCCCGAGTGATTGAAAAAGGCAGCCGAGTTGGGTTAAAATGAAAGTCAATTTGGCGTAATTAAAGCTTCCTATATTAATTTTATGCTGTCCTAAAATTTATATTATGATATTTTGGTACATTATGTATCAGGCAATCCAGAAAGTAACTTCACAGATTATTTTTTCAAATCTAGACTAGTCTATATTAGTATATAATAAAGAAGAGATTGTTTGTTTGAACGCGCTAATCTCAGGAACTACTGGTTCGAGTTGAAACATTTTTTTGTGTTGAATAGACCATAGATCGAGGAAGGCTTTAGGCTATATAACATCACGCTGCAACTATGAGGAACGAAGAAATAACGGAAAATGTTATAACACGGATATAAAATTCACCCGCGCCGCATGTGAAATACATGACGGCCTGCAAGGAGGTGTGGCGTTGCTTGCATGCGACGCGGAGAGGGGGTGTAGCTCTACGAGGTACCATGCCGCGTGGCTCAGACGCGTGGTCGGCTCCATTCTGAACGGTTGTATGCAACGTTATTTGTTTTTGCGATACAATATCGTTGTGTAATAATACTTTTTAAATATTTTTTAAACTTACGTGAGTACCAAATAAAGGTAAAAATAATTACCTACAGCGAAGCGTAGCCAGGCCTTCTAGTCCTTCATAAAAACATTCTTAAAAACAAACCTGTGAAGTTACTTTTTGGATTGCCTGATATAACACCCAGCCAGATGACTTTAATTCCTGAAAGAATAATGTTAAAGGAGTCGAAATTTCATTCCCAAGATTCAACCCAAACACAAGAAGAAATCCACAACATACAAATGTTAAAAGAAATTGAGAATTTCTAAATAGCAAATTAACAACTAGAAGAAAGAGGAAGTCATTCATTTATTTCCAATAATGTTCCTTGTAATCAAATCAGTTAACAGAAGTAGTTCAAAAGTGTTAATCAATTTCCTTATGTTTAACATACGCGACTAATCTACGTGTTTAGCGCGGGGGTAAACATGCAAAGTGAACATTAATGACCTCGCCCATAATATTACAGTTTGTTCCAAAATGATTAACTGTCAGTGGCAGTGCTCGCATAGTTGCAGTTTGGAGAAGGCTATATACTGGTAATTGAGGCAACTTCAATCGTAGTTTGAATTGATAATGTAACTAATAGAATAATAATTAAACTCTCAGCTGCACGTAAAAGTTTATTCATAACCACTTCCAAGCCCTGCGTAATGCTTGATTAATACAGCGAGGAAGACGACTCTATGTGCACACTCTTTTCCTGCTACTTAGATGAGTAGCTAATAGAAAAATAATTGAAAAAGTTAAATCGGCATTTTAAAGCGCGGAATACGTAACAAGAACGAGTTTAAAAATAACTTAATACCTCCCGCGCGCGAGGTAAGTAAATAAGCGGACTTAGAAGTTGGCAACTCTGAAAAAGTTGGTCTACCACGCCGAAATTAATTATTCATCGCCGTAAAACCCCAACCCCTTTTTTCGATTTGCATAATTTGCATAATCGAAAATTACATCTCGTTGTGTGTCCTTCCAGGGCGATTAATCTTAATCGACGCCGAGGTGATTAGCGATCCTTTTTATGATTAGAGCAGCTCCATAAATTATTGCTACAGACCTTCAATCGGTATCAGTAAAATGACTCTAAATTAAGAGCTCCCAACTTCGACCAACTTTGCAGACAATCAACAGCAGCGCTGGCAAGCTCGCCAAACTATCCAGGTCGCTTAAATTACAGGCAAAAACGTCATAGCCATAAATTAATGCGCCCGGGTGTTTAGCTTAATTAGTGATTAATGAAATATCGATGCGCATGTAGGCGGTATGCGCACCTAATAGCAGTGATGGCTTTGTGCAACCACGTTATCCGATCCTCAGCTTAATCCCATGTAAATTGCGCAAAAAGTTTGCCTGCAGTGGCTCCACCTTCTAATGGATAGCGTGTCGGGATATTTGAGGCAATTTTCAAAATTCCACGTGCGCTATCTAGTGGTAAATAGCTGTAAGTAGACAAATAGGCGAAGTTTAGAGAAGCGCAAAATTCGCCTTGGCGATGTTTAATTGAACACTGGTATCAATCAGTCAACACGGCGACGCTGTTAGGAATCCTATCACTTCCGCATACGTTATCAGGGATATAGCGGATGTGTTTGTTTAAAGTTCTCACGATTAACGCTGTGTGAAATGCAGCGGTGATTGATTGCACCGAATTTATTTTTACAGTCACATACATGCAGTAGCGATGTACGTGGCGCGCGCATAACTAATAATTAATTGTCACGTTTAATCAAAGTAACAGCGGTGGCGGCAGGGAAGTTGAGAACTTTCGTTCGTACACGCAATCCTGGCTGAGGATTGATGATCTATGGGAGCAGCTATAAAACCAGTATATGATCATCAAGCCACCTCACGTACGTAAATTGTTCATAAAAGAATTCTAAGTTGTTTAGTTATTTTAGTTTCCTTTGGGATCTCTCTCTTTATCGAAAAAAATTGTTTTTGAACCTGGGACTCAGATTATTACTGGAAGGACCGAAACCGAAAAATTTAAAGTTACTTGGACCGTAACCGGACCGGAATTTCGTTTCGGTCCGATTCCATGCTATCAATTACCGCATACTTGCTTCTAGATGGCGTTGGTAATACTGGTTTTGTTTGAGGTTAGATTCTACAGCTGGCTGATACCGCTAAAGGTCATGTTTACGAGTTTTCATTGTGTTTACAGCAGTTCTGTACTGTTTTAACGAGGAATATGACAAATGCACCTGTGGTAAGAAGCTAGCGAGTATTTCGGTGTTTAACACTAAATTCTCCTTTCGTATGGTGTTTCTTACACCCCTGAACAATGAGGCTTTTAATGGATGAAGGTTGGAATACACCCACAACGCTACATGGCACAGGGTGTTCATGTAAATGACGAATGTCGGACTTTTCTAACATGGCATATCATGGCAAATGAAAAATTGCCAGAGGCAAATGGCGCTGACAGAAAGCGGCACCAACGGAAATAAATGTTATTAATGAATCATGAGGTAGCTGAAGGAAAGGCGTGCGTAGAGTGACCGACGAGCGGTAAAATTTCCATTGAATGTGCAGATAGTAGCGCACCAGCAGGATTCGTGCAGAATAATATTCAACAGATGTTCGTTTATTATAAATTCTAACAAATGGCTGAGCTTCCTGTGCAACTACAGATGACTTTGACATCATCTTTTACATTGTGCACATTTCCACAGGAGACCTATTCCTCTTTCAATTTCCACCATTTCCACGCTACACCCGTTGCTATGAAGAATCATAAATACGAGAGTTGTCGCTGCGAAATATTTATCGCGCTGTTGTTTCTGAAAATTTATCAAGTGTTGACGTTTATCTGAAACAATTCAATGTGCCTGACAAAAACCAACGTCGACACTAGACTAGGCCATATCAAGACCACAGTCGCGGCGCGCGACGCAAGAAAGCAATTAATTACTCTGCTTGTCTGGTGATTACTCAACGTTATGCTAAACAATGCCACTTTCTACAATACGAGCGATGTTGGCCACCGGTGACATCCGCCAACCAAAAAAATCATCCCTTGCAAAGCTTCCATTTTTAGTCTTCCGTTTGACTTTCTGGTTTTATTCGAACCTTCACAGCGTGCAACAAGTCTTTTGAATATTGGGTTTCATGTAAATGGAAGTTGAGATATCAGGATACTTTAGAATTTTGTTATTTATTATACAAATATTTTGGGATTCTCTAGAATCTCAACGGAATATATGGAATGCGGAAAGTGTCTGAACAAAAATGAAACCCAGCCGGATCCAAGCGCACGCGGAAAATGTGAATATGGGCGAAGGAAGGAAAAACTGCTTGTTGGTATTGTGACATATTCGCATAGTCGTTCACATGATAAATTATGCCATTATGCGACATCTCTTTATTTTACATACACCTTCGCGCTTTATCCATTTTCTGGTTTTCATGCAATTCATTCCTTGCTGATATTTCTATATTTTGTTCTGGCATTCTTAACATATTTGTATAACGTATAAAAATATTGTAAACTTATCTATACTGTTAGTTTCATGCTAAAATTGCAAAATTTTATGGTACTGAAGGGTAAACTCTATTTTGAAACGTGCGTCTTTTTGCTAATCTACATAGCATATTTTATGGTAGGCGACCATAACCCAAAAATCATTTGAAGGTTAGTAGAGTAATAGGGGATTTTGACCCAAGATGAGCAGGTATAAAGAACTGATAGATTATTCCTTGTGGTCTATGAATTTTAGATAGTCCTACGCGGTTTAAACTTACCACACGGCACCGAGATTCAATCTCGGAACCTCTAGCTTCACATTCAGTCACATCTAGCGCTTTGCTACGAAGCTGGTTTCAGGTGAGAACGCATTTAAAATATACATATTATTTTACTACAAAGAATCTCAATGCGCCTCTAAATCGTAATGCTCATGGCAAGTATTGTAAGTTGTTGGCGACAATTCTAAGGTGATTCAAAAACACGAACAGCCATAAATAACCCGCAACACCTCGCCGTACGGAAATACGACGCGTCGTAAAGTGGAGGATGTCAGCTCCATTCGATTACGCACGCATTCGAAGTTTAAATAATGAGCTTCATCGTCGCGATGTGTAAATATCTTAATTACTAGATAACAATTAGAAAATATTCTGTTTTTTGAAAAGGGCATTCACAGTTTTCAAAATTATGTTCGGCTCTATAACCGGGGTCAAAATTACCGCTGGCTATTTATTCTAACTCAGGGTATAGTAGATTAAAATAAATAAAAACGCAGTTTACAAGCTATTGAAAAATCACCTAATTTGTGAAGAAATTGAAAGAATTTAAAAATTTAAGTTTTCATAAAATTACTTCTCTACCCGAAAATGCATTCCTTAACAAAAAGTTGGTGTTGATACTTCTTTTTATTCTTCTATTAAAATTAATTTGAGGATCCTCCCTAAAAAATAGAGCCACCTCAACAGCACTTGATACGTAAATATCTATTTTATAGTTTTTACGATCGTTAGTGCTCTATTAATTTCTCCCGTGGCTTGTTGACTTTTTCGGAGCAAAGTTTGCGACCAGCGAAAACATGGTCGAGTAAAGTTTTTGCAGTCCCGATTCCCGAGAGGCTCCTTTATCATCCATGTTGGTCAATTATTTTTCCTCTCATTCTATGAGCCCTATCCCAGGTTCTAATGAGACTCATCGAGGTGCATTTCGTTCCGTAGGTGGGTACGCGTGGTTGCAATCACGGAACGATTTACTCTCATCCACATCATCCACATCTTTCTTCTCCCTTTTCGTTTTCTGCTTTTTTATAGACATAGGTGCAAACACATATGCACGTGCAATCATTTTCTGAAATATTAAACCATGTGCAATATTTATGTGACGCCATGATTCTTCTCCATGCTAGAATTGCCCTTTTTTCGCATGGCAGAGAACCTGAATCGCACTTGCATATTTCCTGCTCAATTCTTTTGTTGCTTTCTGTCCCGATGCTCCGAGTCTCGGCTCTGCAACCGCAGGTATAGCTTCTCGTTTTTCTCGCGACGATTCTCATTCGCGAGCGTGTAATTTCATTGTGTAAGTGATTCATTTCACGCACGCTTTAGAGCCAACAATAGGGGAATAATAGCGTGCAATTTCACGTGTTAGTGATTTCCCTCAATCGGCTGCTGATTTTCTTCTTTTTCCTGCTTTTCAGCAGCGGGCGGGTTTGTGGCCGCGCGCCTACTCACATTTCAATTTAACAGTGCTGCGACGTTGTTTTGCATGCCGCTGGTTTCTTCGTGGGGAAAAGAATGCGGGCGCAGTTGACACGCATTGCTGAATCTTATCTGGATCACATTTACACGCCGTTTTTGTACGCTCGCGGGAAATGTGCGCGAAACGAGTGACGCTGTGTGATGGATGCGCGAATACTTTTATTCCGCTTGAGGAAGAGACCGTGGGGCTTTCGGACGCTAGGAAAATGAACTGGCCGACGGCAAAAACGCTTTCTCGACGAGTTGCGCGTCGTGCATTTAGCCATTCTGTATAAATTGTTATTCTGGAAATTGACATTCTCGTAGCAGCGTCGGACGCTGGAGGAATTTTAATAATTGTCGTTCAAATGCTGCTGAAAGACGACTCAACTGAACAGCTATCCAATTTTTCCTCAAAATGCTCTTCGCACTTTGCCACGTGCGTGTCCTTTATACACTTTCATAGTGCGAATCTGGACCAAGATTGTTGCATCTCCGATTTTAAAATCGAATCTCTGAAGTTGGAAAAGTAAGTCACTTCCTCTTTTTAGAGTATTCCGCTTTTCGCCGTCGTCACAACGCAATGAAAACATTGAGGAGAAATTTATGTCGTCCACTCCCCCTTAAGGCTATTCCTTAAGGTACTGAAACGCGTCCTTCTCGCGAGTATTTATAATGGAAGGAATGACTCCTTTTCTTATATGGGCTCCTGTGGGTGTTTTCCTCACATTATACAACGTTGCTTGGAACTTTGCTGGTATCAACTTACATTTGCTCTATCGTACTGTAAAATATATTTTATAGAAATAACAGATGGTTATGTTCAGAAAATTATCCGTCACGTGACGTTGACGGTGCGGAAATGTGTATCCGAACCTTAAATCGTAGGAAGGAGTCATATATTTATTAAATTCAATTTTTTTTTATGAACATGTTGAGATAAAATATGTTAGTCGGTGATAGTGACTGATAGTTAACAATGTTTTCAATGTTTGTGAATTTCATTAAATAGTAATTAAAATAATAAAGACGAGACAATAAAACACGACGTTGATATATTAATTTTCCACTTTAATGAACAAGTACAAGGCTTTAAATTAACATGTGTGTCAACAATATCTATCATTAGTGGAAAAACAAGCAAAATACTTATGTGCTTATTTTATAAATAGTGATATGTCTACAATATATGGGAACCAATTAAAAATTTATGTGATTACATGGCGGATATATATTTTGTATAAATACAAAGAAAAGGTCCAAGCCAAATTTTTTCGGTATTATACTAGACATATTTATCCGGCTATGAATTTCTAGAACGATTTAATAGTTAAAAATATCACCAAAATGAAAATTACGAATAAGTATTCTTCATTCTGCCTTTGTATCACATAATCACCAATGGAACTAATGATTTACACAACTCACGTCGAATTTCACTAACAGTTTTCTATTTTTGCGGCCTAAACGACGAATTTTAAGTATAATAACACAGTGCTCGGATTACACGTTATGTAATCTAGTGAAGCGCTACGGTTAAGAAAATATGATTTAGATTCTTTGTAATTCGTAGAATATTGTGTAAAAATATCAGATCCAGAGAAGATGTTATTTTATCAGAATTAATTAAGGAAACTCATGAGTTTATACGATAAAAAATTGTAACATAGATCATCCAAATCCGCGGCCTCAACCACTTATTCTAGAAACTTGTAATAATAACAATAATCCTTTATTTGGCATTTACATTTACAAAAATAACTCAAGTTTACATCCTGATTCACACATCAGACCCAAAAAACAGCAAAAAAGAACAAAAACACATCACTCTTCTTCTCCTCTCCTTCTCCCCTTCAACTCTTCCAACGCCAGCAGCTCTTCAATCCGACTCCCATCTTCCCTCATCCATCTCTTTATATTCCGCGTCCCCCCGTCCCATACCTTGCCCAGCTCCCGGTAACCTCCAGCGAGATAAGTAAAGGTATCCTTCCCATCTCTCGCACAACGCACATCTCATATATACCTCACCCATCCATTCCTTTCTTCCCCTT
>JAODVP010094228.1:0-11464 GCA_025400035.1 Tetradonia laticeps
CGGTCCGGAGACTCAATAATTACACTGTAGTTGTTTTTGAAAGAAAAAAGTCAGGACCACTTACAGACTTCCGAGTCATCGAACTGTCCCCTATGGAATAGCTAATGTTTTATGATATTATGTCAATTAAAAGAAAAATAAATATATTGGATTAGATATCCTGCCCTATTTTTAGTACAAAACTTTTTTTGTGTGCTGGCACGATACGTGGGCTTCGACCGTGTTTAAGAAAGGATTCGGTATAGTGTCTGCAATGTTTTCGACTTCCTGTGCTACCCGACATGCGGTCATTGCAGAACCGGGAGTTCGAAATAAGAGGCCACACGTTTCAGATTATGTGGAATCGAATTTTGCAAACTGTTTTCTGATATTTTTCATAATTATAAAGATAACGCATGAACTGACAGACGACTGCACTGAGAGATCCTGACAACCAGAGAAAAGGAAAAAGGATATTAAGAGGATTGTTCAAAGACAGAAAATTCACTGTTTTTGGAAATAAAATCATGAATTTGTGTTTAAAATGATAAAAAATATTTTATTGGATTCATTTCTGTCCATTTTGCATCTTGTATCATCTTCTCTGCATTAATTAATTGTTAATCAGTTTTTTTTTTTCATACATGTTATTAAACCGGCGGAGATTCTTCCAAGCAAAGACCTCCCGGCGCTACAGATCTTATGAAAACTTAAATAAGATATTCTGCGCTCAGGTTAATTGAAAGTTTTAGCTTAACTGTAGTAATGTACAAGGTTCGTATGTAAATTAGTGTTCTCGTGTTAAGAATAATTATAAATACACCAAGGCTATAGCCAGGTTCTTCGAAGTGAGGCGGTTCGAACCCTTAAAACCCACCCCAGACTACAGCCTTGAAATACACTATTATGTTTGTAGTAATTATAAATGTGCTTGTTTTTCAATATTTTCCGTGCGCCTCCCATCCTCAACCCTCACTCCGTGGCTGATCCATACACAAATACATATCAATTATTACCAATATCAATCTTGCTGTTATGTCGCAGTTTACATTTTACACTTAGTTTCGCGCGCTCAAATATAATTTATAATATTTGATAATAAGTATATCACAAAAAGAGTCAAAATTATCAGTTATCATTTACATTATCATCAAGTAACCAATACTATTTTTGCACATTAAAGACGCTGTTCAAAACGTATCACACTTAAGACACATCAAATCATTTATAAGCATTTGTCGGCAAAATGAAGTAACAAAATCAACAACCATCCAAATGTACATCCTCCTAAAATTCATTTCCAGTGCCCATTCACATCGTAACAACTAATAAGAAAAAAAAAAACATTAAATATACGAGATCCAGTGTCATTGTATCATTTCTTCCCTCGTGGAAATCTTTCTAAATTAAAGTATTAAACAAGTAAATGAATAAAATCAGTGGCAATCAGTATTTGACAATTAACAGTACAACGCATTGTACTTCCGCATAACCAACAAAACAAAACTCATCGTGGTGACGCCATTTTCTGTCACTTTGTGTTGAGTCGTTTGTGTTTGTTCAACGCTTCTACTTTACCGTTGAGTTTTACAATTAGAAATAGAGTTACATTTTGAAAATTTTACACTTTGTGTATGTACAAAAGTCAACCGCGCTCGTTCCAAAATCTTAATTCGAATTTTTCACACATTCTAATCGTCACAACTCGAATCACTACCTACTACATCAACATAACCCCATCGTTCCAATCTCAGTGCTCTTCATTACACGCGTTGTCTGTGATTTATAGCTTCGAACAATGAAGTAACGATTATAGACATTCTCAAACAATAGCTGCTCCAAGAAAACCGTGCGACGTACAAATTTCACGAATACTTGCTACAAATCTGAACATCTGAACATACTCATCGTCACTAACAGTGACAACTAACAAAACCACCACATTATGACAAACTAACGATGAACAGTTTCTGCACAATCTTGAATGTTATCATTATTCCATCATTTATGACTATCCTATGCTTAGGATTCTCATCCGGCACCCTCAGTTCTCACCATTACTACCGTTTTTCGCATGACTTTGAAAGATTTTCGTTTGTATCTTCTGTTTTCGTTTGTATATAATATATATGTATATATAGAAAAATATGTACCAAAATATATACTTTTGTCTTGCATTTGTATTGAATTCGCGTTCATCGTGCGTGTTCTTCATTCATCTGTTCATAATCCTTCTTTTATGAGTCTGTTTGTTGTCGAGCTCGTGTGGAAATCGACAGTATCGTGTTTTACGTAAGAGTAATCGCATTAAGTACGTTTCGGTAATAATATAAATCTTCTGCGAGAGAATATTATATCCTGGTTCAAACCTAATTCTTCGCTGTCGGTTCTTGGGTGGCAGGTGGTATTCAGGTCAGTGTTTATCAAAGTAAGAAAAAATCCGTTTACCTAGGGTTAGAAAATCATAATTCTATGTATACTTTTTGAAAAACACTGCTCGGTAACGAACTCCGCTGTTATTTCAATCCTGCCCCTGTGAAAATACCCAAGAGCCTTCAATTATGGCAAAATGTATGGCTTCATATTCGCAATATCAAGGATAGCAATGATTTCCTCCGATTTCGGCATGCGTGTAGTGTTTCGCGAAGTAAATTCTCATTCTATCCCCTTGACTGTTCTCCATCTTTCACATACTCAGTTCAATTAATAAATGACCAATTTTATATAATTAATTGACAATAAAAAATTATTTGCAGAAAATAATAAGTTTGCAGTTTGTTAAGGTACACACTACATGTCGCAACGTAACATAACCTAAAAAGAATCTAAAGCATCCGTCAAATTGCATCAGTTCCATCTCTAAGAGATTCACATAAAACATTTCCCAGCGGTAATCATTATATAATTACTCCCTGCTGCGCTCGGCTAATTAATAAAATCGCTATCTAAACTAATCGCTACGAAGCATCGCCTCTCGCAAGTCCCGATCGGTCCCTGGAAAAGTTAGCAGCGCGGCGTGTTCGACACGCACTCCAAATTGTATAAGTAGATAAGATAGTGCTATATTTATAAAATTGCAAATGTAAGTCTTTTGTTTCCTGCCTTTGTAGTGTTGGCGTTCAACTGTTTACTATGTACACAGCGCGCACGAGACGCGCACAAAATGGCCGCGCGTTGACGTTGACGTGTCGTTACGTGTCCTCGAGTGGTAATGTTTCCCATAAAGGAGACGTATCCCTCGCTGACGAACAAGATGGACGATCGAAACTGTCGCCGCCATCTTGATTAAAATCAGCAAAGTCAGCAACGCGTCGCCGGTGCTCGGCAGATGTAGATGGCGGACGACATTCGCAGGGTGTTTTTGAACACCCTCCGAGTCCATCTCACCAACAATAAAGAGCCAATTCGCCGCCTTGGTCGCCTCTGTGTCGCCACGACGTCGTGACGCTTCTTGTTTTCAACTGCAAACATTCAAGAATAGATTAAGCGGTGGAAATGTTACTAAAATGCAAATGACAATAATGTCCCAATATGAAATTTCAGTACAACTTTCGAATATTAAGTATGGAGTAGGTTGAATATTGGTAATGGAGCTATTTTAAACGCGACTGACGTACTTTGATGAGCGCTTTGAGAAACCTGCCTCAATGTTAACATCTCACGTACGCCAAGCGAGCGTAACATCCTACACGACACATTCGTTCCGCTCCTCTTGACCTTCATCAGTTAAAATTTGAAATGTAAACTATTTGTGCAAGATATTACGAGGATTTACGCGGCTGGCATTGGTTAACGTTTGCAGAATCGGAGTTTACATCATCCAGGCTTGGCAAATTTCATGTGGTCCCGCACAGATAAACAAATAAATCATTATGTCATCCTAATGTTATAAACAATGTTGGCTATTTATGTGCTGTATTATAAGTATTACAAGTTGAGTGCTGAGATGAGAGTGGAGAATATGAGCTGAGAGTATACTTAACATCAGCTGATTACTAACTTTATAAATAATCTTGTAATTACTTAAAATAACCGCGAGCTCAGTCAACACTCACAATGTCTACATTACTATAACTTTATGTACAATGTAGCAAATTTAACCTAGCGTCAATATTACTGCCGCCATTTTTAACGCATAGTAAGTAACTTAAAAGTAGTCTAATCTTCATGAGGTTTTATGCCCAATGGCTGGGGGTAATTATATCAAATTTCATGTAACATCCGATTTATTGCGAAAGTTAGAACACAGATACAAAGCAGAAGCGAATTGAAACATGTTTGAATCAATATTCCTACGTTTTCTTCATAAATTTCGATTAACTCAAATTGTCACTCCCGCTCGAAAACCAAACTTTTATCACACCAGATTCTGCTGAAATGAATCTAGAAAACCGTTTTCCAAATGTTCTAGTGGTTTTAGAGAGAACGGTGTGAATATTTCTATAACTATTAAAGATATCGGAGAACGGTTTTTCGCATTAGATATAGGGATATATAATCCCTGCGGCTAACACACCAGACCGCACCACATCGAATGCTGGGCAAACTTTTCTAATTATCTCTTATTTAGAGAAAACGCACGGGAGGATAGGCAGAATAAGAGATTCAAAAGGGCAAATACCATACCTGTTGCATTTTTTCAAAATCCAAATAAGGCCTTTGCAAATGCGTGTGTTTCGCATGTCTACTGCGCTTGCGCGGGGACTCCTCGTAGTGCATGAGCTTCGAGGGTGGACTAAGACTCCTAATCTTGCTGGCAGCCAACCGACGACCGGGCTTAACAGCCTCTAGAGGCGGCGAAGTGCGGAACTGCAGCGGTGCCGACATATTTGTCAAAGCGTGCACCTCCTCGTCGGAAGAGTGGCCCGGATGCACTGCATCATCCGGATGCGTCCCAGTCCCCAGCGCCACAAAGCGGGAGCAGGGGCTGACGTTACCGTAGTGGGACATATTTTCCTCGTTTTCCGGCGAGCAGCGTCTGGAGTACGAGTCTCCACGTTGGGACCACTTGCGCTTTTCCGGCAGACTCGACGCGGATCTCAGAGGACGTGAGACTCGCTCCACCGTGGAGTTATTGATAACTTCTAGTTCCTCTTCCGAGCTGTGCGCGTCCTGTTGGTCGGGGGCAGGACTCTCCATTGAACAGCCTGTATCAGCAGGTGATATACTGCATATTCTTTGATCCATCATCACTGAAAGAATATCATTTTATAATAAATACAATAAATGTCCTTCTTTCGCAAGGAAATTGAAATTGTCGTATTTTCTAGATATACAGTTAGTCCTATTTTCATTGGCCTTCAGTTGTTATGATTCTCGCACATTTTTCGTGCGTATGTTTGTCGTAGTAGAGTTATTCCCGACTGTTATTTGCATTAATGAACGTGCGGCACGTTTCGCGAAAGGGGTCATGACCCTGTTGGACTCTAGCCACTGCCGCCGCCGCCGGGGCCGTTGCAATCCCATTCCGGATTTCGCTCACGCTACCTCACGCCGCATTTTTCGTTTGTTTTGTGCACATTTCACGCGAGATTATGCAAACAAACCAGGAAGGGGAAAACAAACGAAATACATACACAGAAATAAAAATCTGCAACAACATAACCAAGATTCTACCGAGATTTAACCAACATAACCTAGAAGAAATCTATGGATTTCCGCAATTTGCATTTGCAACTTGTTGTCTGTCCATAACCTGCTCACCTGAGCGGAATGCAGCGCTGGTGGTGGCTGTTGTCGGCGGCAGCGAAAACGCATTAGTTTCGGTCTGATTAACCTCACTTCGGCGCATAATTATCATTATTCGCGGCGGGCGTTTAGCGTTGCCCCAGAGCGCGATTGTAAATTGAAGTATTAATATGTTCGCGGGACGTTGGCGTTTTGTGTCGGGCTGTGTTCGTTAGCGTCGCGCGCATTCAACGCAATCCGCGTTTCAATGGAGTATTCATAATCGCCTGCATTCACTCGATTGCAATTCATGTTCATAAAGGACATAAAGTCATATTTTACGTTTATCATTCAGTTTTAAACATAATCCGCGCACCGCTATAACCTCAACCTAATTCATATGCAGAAAACCTCAATGTACGAATATAGAACTTAACTTTCCTAACGTCACGCAATTCCTGTGAGAATTCCAACTCAACTAATGATGGACTTAAACTCTTTAATGTTATGAAACATATGGCGCTAATGTAAATATAAACAGAACCAGTACGTGAAAACCAGTTAAAACCAGTCCCAATATGGCGGCCCTGGCAGCCAAGTCGAAATATGACGCGCCAATAGTGAGAAAAACTCGAACTCTTTACCTTTTTACCACTCTACCACCGCGAAAATGATCCATTATTCTTTAATTCCAGCTGTTGGATAACAGCGTCTGAGCGATTTACAGTAGCCAGGCTCAGGAACGCCATTTTCTTGCCGTGTATAGCAAAACGATTAAAACGACTTGCTCTTTAAGGATATCCTCACGCTAGCTGGAACCTCTAAAGATCTATTAGACGCGATGTCCTATCTACTTCTTGCCGTCAGCTCTTGCGTTGCAAATGCGGTAAAAAATGCGCCAGCATTCAAACAATAGTCGCTGAAGCGAATGCAGCTCGTTACGACTTACGAGCGATCGGAAAAGACGAAGAATGCTCATTTGCTCATTGCGTACTCTTATTGAAGCATTATAGTTTTAAAGCGGCTGCAACTGCAATTACACTTATAGTGAAAGAACCTGTGGTTAATGCTTCTACTGACTTACTGAGTGTGCTCGCGCTTGCGTTCGAGAGCAAGTAAATTGCTGTTAAATACCTTGCGTTTCTAATGCGCTTTTTATTATCCCATAAAATCATCATCGGCCATGCGACGTGGACGATTCTTGGAAGGGAGTTAGCGAAGTGTGGAACTTGTTGTTTGTTGTACTTTGGTGTAATTGATAAACGAATGCAAATGAATTATTTATGAAGGCACAGAGTAGAGTTTTTATGCTAACATAACAATAAGAGAATTTCTTGAAACAGAAACAGACACAATAACGTATGAATTAATTGTGTGGAAAGTTACTGAAGTCTTTACCACATGATATTTGCATTTCATATAACTGAACATAAAACAATTTAAAACGTAAATTTTACAGTTTTTATATCCCTACAAAAACAACTTTGTAAAAAGTGCTACGTTCGTCCGCTAGAGGCTGTATTATATTTATACAATGATTTTTGCAAATTTGTTTTTTTCATTTCTATTTTTCGCGTTATTGAAGTTATGTATGATATGGACTTTTTTGTTCTAATCTAAGCGAACGGGTGATTTAACTTTTAAATTCTTTAATTACTTAATAATTTGAAGAAAATTTGGAAACTCTTTTATTTTAAGAAATCAAGAATTGTCTGCAATTTAAATTTGTTTTATTGGAAATAAAACAATTCTTAATTTCTTAAGCAATATAATTATTAAATTAAATTCAATTGTAGAATCATTTAAATTGTAGAAGATTTGGCCCAATATTTAGGAATTCAAATTCCAAAGAAATGCCAATCAACTGGAAATTGATGGGTTCGGCTTGGAATCACTATCACTAAAATCTATTCTTTGGAATTTGAATTCCTAAATATTGGATCAAAAGAAATCTATAGTCTTTGTAATTTATTTAATTATTGTCTACCCATCGACTTTCAGATCTTTGGTGTCACTGGAAGGAAAGATAAATGAACAGCCGCTTGTTTTTAAATATATGTACCGACATATATTTCTCTCCTGTTGAGTTTGTTAAACCCAGGTCTGTGTGTAACATTTGTGATTATATTTTACACTCGTTCTATTCCTTCCTGTACGCGTTTTCACAGGTTAAACAAGAAAGGCCACGAGCATTAATGTAAGAAAAACTTATATGTACGTAGAAATACATGCTGGGTGGTCTCATCCTGCGGTTAAAACAACTCCATTTCGCTTGAGAGATTGAAGTTGACGAACTTTCAATTGCCTCTTGCAGTTAAATGTCACTTTAACGACCAAGTTGACAAACATAGGAATTTTGAAGAAAAATTGAGATCAATTTTGAAAAATTCGATCTATCATAAAAAATACACAGTAAGCACGATTATGACATAGCATAAAGTTTTTCACAGCTAATAATTCAGAAAAGCAATGAAAATAAGAAGGATAGAATAAGGAGGATAGACGGGGGAATAATGCGCACTTAAGGAATAATATATGTAGTACAATTTATGAAGCTGACAAAGGTATAATATGTATTTTGTTATCATTCGGGAGCATAACTTTAAAAATAACAGAAATATTTCTATTACATATTTGAAATATGCCATTAAAAATGGAAAATATTTCAGAAAATGTTCACGTATATTTACTATAAATTTTTCAAAATTACAAATTTTAATGCGAAACAAAGTAAAATTTTATATTTTTTCGAGAATTCTTTTAAAAATTTATTTATATTGCGTGAATAATCGTTCAACTTCACATGATACAATTGCCTTTATAAACCTTGAAATCTCAATCAATATCTTTTACAATGCAAGCACTTTTACGTGCCAAAATATCAACTATATCGTTTCTATGCCGGCATTAATCAATAAATTTTCATAAACACATTATTATTTTTTCCTGTAATTTCCTGTGAATTGCAGCTGTTACGGACTTGAAAAAATCGATAATCCTAACAATAAGCAATTATTGCAAAGTACACTTAAAATACTCGTAGTAGTTTGGAAAACATTTTCTGGGTCTATATCCGAGCAAAGATAATTAGGTCTTAGATTTACAATTGATACCCATTCGAAAGTAGATTTAGAAATGCCATATATGGATCCATTGCGGAAAAATAGTAATATTCGATAAAACGCTAATAGTGCCAAATGTGCATTTATATTCGTTTATATGTACATATGTATTTATAAGTTTACATTTTTTATAAGGCCGTACATTTGCGCTAAATTACCCAACACCTATGGTAATTTTGTTTACTACTTGGGGTAATATCGCTCACATTATAATAAATGAACGAAAACTAATTAATTTAAAATTAGAAAAACGAAGCCCAGTTTAACTATTTTACACTATATTAGCTTATTGTCAAACAAATCTTCAGTGTAATAGCAACCTAATGAAGAAAATGTTCGCTTATTTTAATTAAGATCACTTAACAATCACATCTCATATGCGGAGTGAAGATATTACAACTAAATGAATGCATGCACACTTTGTTGATCTTCCTGATTTTATAAGAATAAAAGGCATAGGTAAATTTCACTCCAATGTCCACTACCAATGTTTCTAACTAGGCGGCAGCACCATGCAGCGGCCTTGCGCAGAATTACCCCTATAGTTTCCCCTACTTTCGGCACCCGTTACTTCGACATATAAGTAATGATTGGTAATTTTCTCAGAGCCTATATATTATATTTTACACAGTAAACGATAGTAAACAATTTACATAAATCAAACCTTATAATTTAAAAGGTAAATGAAAACTAATTGAGAGAATAATGTACTTTACCTCAATAAATTTCCATTGAAAATTACTCCTTAGGCACAATTAAAAAGCAATTACTTAAATACTTTAATACCTACATAAATGTATAGGTAGTTATTACAAAATCAAGCCGTTGACTCGAGTTGTTTGCCAAGTAAGTAAGAATAAGAATGAAAATAAGACTAAGAATGAGAAGCAAACAAAGTTTAATTTATGTGCGTTGCTCCAACGCTCACAAGGCACTGGCTCAAGTCAAATAAAGCACTAACTACGATATGTACACCACGTACACCACGTATACCACATGTACAA
This sequence comes from Tetradonia laticeps, assembly GCA_025400035.1. Lineage (NCBI taxonomy): Eukaryota > Metazoa > Arthropoda > Insecta > Coleoptera > Staphylinidae > Tetradonia > Tetradonia laticeps. Next base: position 9,773 of record JAODVP010094228.1, read on the forward strand.
GCTATACCGCGGATATGATACTACGCCAACCACACATTACACTAGCACGAGCATTCTTACTGCGATGTGAGCGTATGCACTGCATTGAAATAAGGAAAGTATTGAGATATTGATAAAACGAGCAAATATTGACGGTTGTGACGAGCACGTCTCGTTAATAATTCACGGAGAGGCATTTTATGATCGGTGTAATTTAAAACTTTACCATACTGCAATGATCATTAAATTTCGCTTCCATGTTAAAAAATATTGAAAAATGTCTAGCTAAGTATATTTAACTTTCAAGAGTGACTAAGATGTTAACTTGCCTCGCTTCAAATCAGATAGCTAAGTACCCGAGCCTTGCTATGTTGCAATGATCAAATCAAAACGCTTTAAATCTCAATTTAATGGATTGCAACGCCCGACCGTTAAAATTATGTCGACATCTTCATCTGTTCCTTTGCTAAATGCTTACAATGTATAAATGCTCAAATGTAACATTGGCAATGGCACAAAAATCACGATGGGCACGTTGGCAGCATGTGTAGATGCAAGGCATCCCGACCATGTCGTTTGGGGGGCAGTGACAAATTTGTGCGTTGATTCGACGTGCTGCGTTTGTGAGAGCTTGCGACATTGCATGTAATAATGAAAATTTATGTACGTGTTTGCCTTTTCCCAGAAAGTCATATAAAATATGAAGTGTCCAAGATGAAACGTAGAGTATGCGAATTTTATTGATGTCGTAAAATTATAACTTTTTCCTAGATTTTTACTTTTTTCTATGAGTTTACGTTACAAACGCGTTATTTTATTATTAAATTGTTTGTAGAAAGAATTTTCAATTTATTTCTATTTCGAGATATTTATAATGTTTATATGACTAATAAAGTTTTAATTATAGTTTGAATAATATGTGTAATTACCTTTTCAACGGATATGGCCCCACATATGATTTGCAAGTTTAATTTTATTTTATTTCCAATTCACGTATATTAAAATAATTTAATCCATTTTATCCTACCAATTTAACAATAAAACCAATAAAATTCTCTATGATTTTACGCAAATTTTTATGCAAGTGGCTGAAAAAACAAAATTGAAGTACGAGTGAGTCATTTTCAAACATCGACAACGAAGTAAATCTTATCTGCATAGGGTGCATTTACTCGACGGTTAGTAATATTTCCGGATCATGGACAATCCCGGACTAAACTATTCCGGACTGCCCCACAATCCCGGAAAGATTCAGTTCCGTACATTTTACTTTTATGGTATATGGATTTTATTGCAGTCTAATTATTAGCCGTTTGTATTGTGATTTGTATTTGCGATTGTCAATTATGTGGATTCGCGAGCAATTCGCGTAAGGCAGTTCCCGATTATATTATGTATTATATTAGGCATTCGCTTGCTACGCGCCTCAGTGTGAAGTTCAGGAAGACAGATTATAATATAGCATTTTTTTGAAAAAGTACATAATTTAAAATTTTTAGAAAATTACCATAATTACTATTTTTTTTTTTTTTTTCAAAAAAATGCTATATTATAATCTGTCTTCCTGAACTTCACACTGAGGCGCGTAGCCTGATATATATATATACGCCCCACCAAGGCCCCACATACGCCCCACCTCCGTGGCGCAAATGGTAGCGTGTCATTCTAGTTAAACGAAGGTTGTGGGTTCGATCCCCACCGGTGGTTCACTTT
>JAODVP010094250.1:10516-27765 GCA_025400035.1 Tetradonia laticeps
CAACAGACTTGCTGCTTCTATCAGTAATATATTTTTTGTTCGGACCCCTTCATTGTCCCTCATTCATATTTGGCATGAAGTGCAAAGTAAGTATGGTAATTTTTTCAAAATTGTCATTTATGTGCCTAACATAATGGTTATAATACAGTTATGAATTTAATTTATTTCTTACTTATAATTAGTGCTAACTAGAATTTGGAATTTGTAAGTCCTTGAACTTCCAACTATCACTATCTCCCCTATTTGACCACAAACTGAATATATAAACCATTGTTGACTGTTTTAGGAGGAGAAATACATGCAAAACCCACAACAAAACGTATAAATTAATGCGAAACTTCTCGGAATTCACTGAGCCGCAAGAGCTTCCTCCTCTCTACTCATCCCAAAGCCCCGCTAAGCGTGGAAACTAAGATTTTCAATACTACATAAATACTCACAACTCAAGGGATGATTTACCACCACACCACACGACGCTGAAACTGCTTTCGCTTTCACGAGACGAAATCTAGCGTCAGTAATTGTTACTGTTATTGTTTGATAATTACATTAGGCGCAAATAATAGCCCGACAACGAAAAGCTACCCTTTACGGAGTCTTTCCGCGAGGGGTTACAGTGTCTAAGGGTGTTTGGAAGTCAGAAAGCTTGGTAATTATTAAATGATCCGGTACAAACGCGATGATAAATCGGTTTGAGTGTAAACGCTCGGAATTTTTCCTGCTTCGGGGTGACACAGTTTTTTGGGTGCAGAGATGTTTCTATTATGCCCGATGTGAGGGATTTGCGTGCGCAATGCGTGACGGCTGTGCGTATTTACTTTAGGGGTCATGCCACATGTCACTCTCTTCCATGTTAACCCACCAGACGCGGACGGGATGAACATGGCAGACAAATCGGCGCCATTTGTTTTCATCTGGAATAACACGTTTCAAGGCTGTGCAAACAAAAATGATTTTCACAGCTTGGGAGGCGAGAGTATTAATTTACTATATTTTTTCCACGCGTGCTTGTCGATTTTTTGATATTTCTGGATGTTGCGATATTTGAATTTTGCAATCTAGCCGTTAATAACCGGCAATCGTACCCTGGGGAATATTTAAATGTCAACTCCTTGAGGCAGATGGAGGAGCATTTTCTTATATTACGCTCGGCTGGGAGTGCATGGGCTCCTATTTCGAATTTATATTAGCTAGGTACATGCAGTGTGTCGCTCGTCCGAGGGTGAAAAATAATTTACTCATATATTGCCATCCTGTTGCTTATACAAGGTCCTCGAAACATCCTACATTCCAGTTATTACATCATATTTCTATAGGAAACGGAAATATTTCATAATATTATTACACAAATCATTAGAACTTAAAATTAGGAGTTTCTCAATGAAATATCGTCTTTTAAAGTCTCTAAAGTAAATATTTTGAATAACATCCAGTCTTGCCGATTTGTCCTTACCTTGACTCTCCTCCCCGTCGCTGGTGGCACGCACGTTTTAAGCGTTTTCGTATGTAAATGCCGCTCGTAAAAGTTTAAGCCGAAAATTACTTGGACGAAATTTCGCGTATTAAACGCAAGCAATTCCTTACCGGCCAAGACACAGCATTTCTTTTTGTTCTCCTGCAAGCTGAGCCGGAGATATAAACACGTCGCTCGCCGAGAAGCTGTTGAAACGACAGCCACTTTTCTTTTATTTTTACGAACCCCGGCACAAGACCCCTTTTTACTCACAAGCACATAAAAACTCCACGTTTGCCGAAAAACTCCTAAAAACAAAGAAAAAATGCACGCGTTAAATATTTTCTTCGCTTTGCTGCCGTTTTTGTGCAAGCAGCACATAAAATTGTAAACAAAACGTAATTGAATTGTTCCTAGTGTTTCAGAAGCTCATTTTAGCAAATGACAAAGGAGGGTATTGCGCCACTCTTAAAAATCCTGAGGGGTTTTTGCTCTTGGGGCAGGATTGTTGCCAGTAACAGCTAGTAACAGTTGTCGCTTCGATTCGGTTTTAAACATCAGTTTTGAACGTTGATAAGGGTTGTCTAGAGTCGAGAGCTGGAGGATGAGGCCTCTCATTGCATCCCTTGTTGTGTACTTGAGGGTTAATGGCAATGCTATTAGGAGCAACGTTCGACATCTCAATTTGTTTGCATAATCTATTCGGCTAACAATCTACTCACCAATTTTAAACACAGGGTTTAAGAAGGGAAGAAATCGGGGCATAACGCGATTTGGGGATTCACTTTTTGTAGGATTATGGTCTGCTTGTGGAGTTTACTAGAAAATTGTATTCTTAGGAGATAAATTATCACATTTAATAAACCTTCGTATGAATGCGTTTCTAATAAAATCAATACTCCATTAATACGTTCAAAATTCATCCCCCATTCGGAAATAATTGTGATACATGACTAGAGAGATAATCCCCAAATGGCAAATATATTTATGAATTCCATTCGGATATTTAGTATCCGCGCGAGGTATCGATGTATCAATAAAACGCGCGGCAGGGCAACACGTGTCGAGGCCTCTTTGTGGCAGCCTCCCTCGGGAGATGTTATTTTTCATCATTGCATCGCTTAATCATTTTGCCATTCCATATTCGGATGTGCGTTTTTCGTACGCGCCGCCGCTTTTGTTGCAGCCACAATGACTGGCCTAATGCGGCGCATTAATTCGCCGACATCGAGCGGAAAGAATTCGACGCGCATTCGATGCGAGTGCATGTGCAGCGCAGGAAGCGGATGCGTGCAGGATGCGTATATTGCGGGGCAAATGATGATGATGTCGGAAAATCATTTCATTCATTCCCATATTTTGGCAGCGAGGAGTGGAAATTATGGGAAATGAGGACGTATTGAGATGTTTCAATCATGATCTAGCATAATAGCTTTCTCTCTATGAGTAATATGTTAGTTTCCTATTTGTTGGAAGGGAATAACTGTGTAAAAATGGCCAAAACCGGACTGTACTGTAAAAGACGAGGTAACTAATGATCTCACTAACTTGTTCGTGGATAATTGTTGGTTTTTTCTTTGTCTGCACAATGCGTCAAGTTGTGCTTGTTACCTGCGAATCATTACATTAATTTAAGTTAAGTCATTATTCGGCATCCGGATCTGGGAGCAATTATCGTCATTATTCGATTGTGAGGAAAAGGCGGCGGAAAGCAGGAAACTCTATCCGCGATGAAACTATAGGTATACACTTCAATAGCATCCCTCGCAGTTGCTTCGAGATGAAGGTGGAGAGATACTAGAGCGAAGAAGAATGAACACCCAGGCGCAGGAACTCGCCGGCAGGGAAGAAGTAAAAGTTATCTGGTCCGTTAGACAACAATTGTAAGTTTCTTCCATTCCCCGTTCCTCCATTTTCCGCCGGCTGGCGGGCATAATAGATATAAGTGTGTAAGTTTCGCCGGTCGTTGGTGAAACAGTTTCGCGCCCGTTCGATTGCGAATCTTTTCTTGATTCGCAGCCTGCGCAAATGTGGGGAGGCGGCGAAGAATGCGGCCCGGAACGTGCCGGAGATACGGTGATAAATGGCGCCGGCTATTATTGGACTTCATCACGCAGGATTTTCCATGCAGCGGAGCGAGAACTCGGTTTTGGACTTTTAAAGACTGAGGGAGATTTCCGCAATGAGGTTATACAAATGTTTCAAGGTTGAATAGGTAAACGCGTGATAGACGTAAATCACTAATAAATAATCCAATGGCCTCCACTTTTGATAAGTTGTAAGTTTAACGTCTAAGCGGACATCGATGTAGATGAAGATGAAGCTGGAAACGATGATGTTAGTGTAGACGTCCTGATAGACGCCAGCGCAGGCTGCAGGTGACACATCGCTGATTGAGAATTCCGAGGATGACGTATCGACGCATGTAAGCTGTCGGAACGCATATTACTCCTCCATCTCGCTATCGGAGACAAATTTGCGACAAATTTCCGACGGTGTAACAAGCACACCTTGCATCAAAATAACCAAGGATGAAAAAATACTGATAATGTATTGTGATAACGTTTGTTTGTCCCGACGGGGGTAGCGTTGTAGTGGCAGCCAGACAAGATGGGCTTTGTTAGCCTTTGTAAACACCTTCAGTGGCCTCTTCTGAGCGCGCGGACGTGTGAAGCAGTGTGTGGAAGCCGGTGAACGGGTGAAGTGGTGTAAGAAGAAACGATGCGGTGGGATGAGAGCAGTCAGGGTGTGAAGGAAGATGTGAGGATATGCAGATTGAAGGCTGATTCAACAACAGCTACAGCAAACGGTTTACATCTCTTTTTCCATTGAAGTCTTCTCAACTCTTCCAACCCTCAAAATCGAGGAGTGCATTGTGTGAATAGTAGCAATGTTTCTCTTTGTTCGGGCACGAACTATTCCCCAGAAAAATCAATGAAAACATTCATGAAATTCCTTCTAAATTCAATAATTCCTTCCAGTTTCACCTTTCCTTCACTACTGTTAATAGCACTTTCGATATAAAATTCTATGTTTTGGAAAATTTCCGTATGAATTTAGCAAATAATGGAATAAATAATGAAATCGCAATTGAAGTTTGTTTGTATTTAATTGTGAACAAATTTAACTTTACTACACTTTACAGTGTAATATATTTTTTGCTCCACATCTGCTTAGATTAATTTCGACCGGCAATTTTTAATGCACCATCTGCACCCTTGCCGCCGGCAAACTTCACATGCAAACAACGCTGCACGCTGCACATATGAGTTGCAGTCGAATGCTGCACTAAAGGAAAACTGGGAATAATAACAATTGTTACGAGAGTTAAAGTCACAGTCACGATTGTGACAGTTTGCTGCGTTTTTAATGAAACTTTGAAATAATGTCCTTCTGTTTAAAAAACATAACATTAAAATTCATTAATTCCAATCTAAATTGTCGTTTATATTTTAAAATTTTCTTATATATTTTTTACTATCACTGAGTTTTCTATCAAAAGATTTTCAGCATTCTAATTTTACCGCGGCTCGTGTGTTAACTCATTTTCAAATGACCATTTCGAAATTGCATCTTTCAAATCGTTCTAGAATAAATTGTACACTACACCAGACCCTACAGAATCACATCTGGAAACCGTTTTCCGATATCTAATTTTCTATGGTCCCTTTTTTAAACTAAAGGAGATATCGGAAAACGGTTTTCAGTATTTGGTTCAGTAGGGTCTCGTGTTGACCCTGCGGAATCCTGGAATGTTTTCTGATACATACATCGGTAAGTTTTGGAAAAGCACCTTTTTAAGACGGAATATTATGGTTTTCAAGTTCTAGTTTCGATTGGAAATGAGAATAATTAAAAATTCATCGAAATTTCAGATGAAAACGGGGAGTTCGTAAATATAAATATTTTATTCCGCTTTTAAATAATTAAATAAATGTTATAATCTAGACAAAAGGAGGTACATATTATCTGAAAATAGTAATTTTCATTCCAGGTAATTTCCACCAGACCAATCTTAAAAGGTCGCATCCTCGAATCGCCCCCAGCGATCGAGTCTCCAGCTTCATTAGGCCGCTTTTGTTGGCTCCTACTCATACGTCTTTTGTGCATGCATGTCACTGTTGCTTGTACTAGATGTAGACTAGACTAGATCGCTGACATGTTTATATGGATTGTACGTATGTACTGGCAGTCCCGAGAGTTGGGCACATAATGGACGCAGGCAGTGAATGCCCGGTCGCTAATAGACCGCATCACTTGCTTCAAAAACTTTCGGCTTTCGGTGCCCACAGCTGCGCCAGGTACAAATTGCGTGTGGGCGCGTTTATTTACACGCGGGTGAATAGAGGTTAACAACGAAGTGAATATGACAATTTGTAACGTGATGAGGATGGAGATAAGAAAATAGAAAGTATAGAAGATTTGAGTTGTGGCTAATCAAATCAAAGGATGTGTGATATATTTTGTGCTTTATTGAAATTGAAGCATTTTATCACCTAATTCGGGAAAATTGAACCCGCACTGTTATTATTTGAACGAACGCGAAGTTTCACTTGATATAACACCTGATAGTTTCTATGGGTGTTTTAGTTATTCAATCAAACGCCGGATATTTTAAAACAAACACTGATCCCATTCTCTCCAAACTGTGCTTGAAACGTATATGATTCCAGGGAAAATGATGAAATTCCATCTGCATTTAGAATGGGTTAGATGTGGTATTTACTTCTAGCTTCATCAACTTATTCAGAGCGACGATTAGTATGGAATTGCGAGCGTTTTCTCAACGTTTGATTAACATTAATGAATATTAATGCGCGCGCAAAATGCAGGCGTGATTTTCACGTCTTTTACGTGTCACGCGTGAATTAATAGTAAGAATTATTCAGCGTTGCGAATACGAGAATAAATTGCAATCAAATCTAATATAAAACTACTAGGAATAGATTTTGTACGCACAATTGAGTTATAACATAAATGAGGGATTATTTTTTTAAATTTATTAAATATCTACGAAAACACTTTGTATAAATTGTTGAAATTTTAACATGGTACTTTTTAGTAAGTATATGGTAAAATTTTGTAATGTTTAGTTGATTATTTAACGATTTATGAATGATAAATTGATTCTGAAAACATAGGAAATGCAAACTTTAAATACAATTTTAAAAATTAATATTAAATCATTTTATGAAGATAAATTAGTTTTTGCTATATCGTAGGTAAGAGTAACCTATATAGTTTATGTTGTAAAATTTTCATTTATTTATACTACGTGATACAAGAATTATTACAGAAATAAGAAAATATTTAGTTTTTCTTGATTATCTACGACAACACTTTGTATAAATTACTTAAATTTTGACAGAATACTTCTTAATAAGCATATTATGATATGGCGAAAGTTTGTAATGTTTAGTTCATTATTGAATGAGTTTTTAATGATTAAACAATAAATTATTTCTGAAAACACAGAAAATGCAAATTTTATCGAGTTAAAAACTCAATATCAAATAATTTAATGTAGATAAATTAATTTTGGTTATAAATAATATAAGAGTGACCTATTTAGTTTATCTTATAAAATTTTCCTCGATATATACTAAGTGATACCAAAATAAATTAAAAAAATATTTCGTTTTTTAAAGAAATCAATGAAGTTATTTTGTTTATTGGTAAGATACAACTTATATATTCAGAATAGTGAGAATCAGTTTTACTCTGACATTAATTACGTAATTATATAAGATAAATAGATAATTAACTCGAATTTTGTTATTTTTTCGTTGATAAATTCAGCGTACTTAAGTTTATTATCAACATTTGCATGCTGTTACCCTTCACGTGCTCGTCTACGCTTGACGAGGCAGTAAACCGTAAAAAATGAATTGCATTACGTATGTATTACTTATGTCGGGCGTTTTACTGCGCCGGGCGCGTCGTAAAAGAGCCACTTTTTGCCCTTGCATATTATTCCAACATTCAGGCGACATGCCAGCAACAATAACTGCTAAACACAACTGCGAAATGCTTAGCGTCTGGAAACTCATTAAAAACGCACTAAACCCACAACCACCTACGTTTTCAGAGCGATATCTACTCGTATGAGGCCGAAATCTCCAAGCATTTGGAAAAATTTTACTATAAAAAAAATTATACGACTACGAGAGAAACGCAACTGAAACTTGCTAAATTACGTGGGTACACTTTAAGAATCCAATATTGTATACATTTTCAAGTATTTTATATACGTATATAAGGGTTTAGAAGGACAGGAAGTGCGGAGAGTACTTGGACGAAGGTCTCACTATATAAGCCTCCATTTTAGTGGTACTCAGTACACTTTACTGCATCGGGATTGGGATACTGCTTGGCACGCAGAATTTGACTGCACGGAATAAAAATCCCCAACTTCCAAGTTCCAACGTTTTCATTTCGACTGCCCGCTTCTCAGAAACTAGATTTCAAGAATGTCTCCAGCCAATATGTCTGCTCGCATAGGTGGACCAAGTTAAGCAATTGGACAATCCTACAGGGACGTATTTATTGCTGTACTGATAAAATTTATATCCTTCTTACAACGATTTTCATCAAAATTCTGGACTTCATAAAATTATCTCCAAATATATGATAAAATAAAGTAAGGCCAAATAAGTAAAAGTTAAGTCGGTTCTTGCTCAATTCCAACTGCAGCTTCCATATATCAATTTATCAATGAAGCATGACTGTGTGCTGCGCACGTTATGACCGCTTTAGTCGGGGCTTCCTGCAGGAGCTGAGCTGGGCTAGAGCTAGGTGACAGGGTTTTGGGGGTGGTGTGCGGCGGGGGGTTGGACCAATTTCACACCCTGGCGCGTTCTCGGCCAGGTTCGTATACATCGCTTCTGCTGTCTATGCACGGATTAAGGGGTGCAGGATACTGCAAGGGAGTATGGGCAGCGTGATCAGAAAAGTCCTGCTTGGACGACCTCAACCAACTTCGATCCGAATGCGGGGATTATATGCTGGTAATTGACTTTTCAGACAACTATCTTTAAAAAATGAATTCTAAGTATCTGTAGTCTAAATCCTTCTCTATTTTTTATACGATGCAGATTTTTTTTGTTGGGTGCTACTAAATAATTTATTAAATTTACTCAATTACATTAATTCAATGTGTCCACTTGTAGTGCATTTCTCAGCGCCTTCCCTGAATGATTCATGTCGTCAAGGCGTCCTTAAAGCCGGACCAAACCCTCCCTAACAAGTTTCCCTTGTCTACGGCCGGCCCCACATTGCCCCGCGCCTCCACCCTGCTGGCTTACAATGCATCTCATCTTGGCCGCGTCTCGCTACTCACCGCCACCGCCGATTCAATGCAGCATCCGCCGTGGTGTTGCTGGTGATCAAGGGAGCCCACTGGCGTGTTGCCATCAATTAATGTCCTAATCCATGGGCTCCGGTTGAAATTATCGCTCAGTAATCTGAATAATTAGCTATTCAAAGCATTTGCTATGGATATTCAACAGACTGTCACTTGGAATTAACAATAATGCAAGCAAGAACGCCTAATTTAGTCTCAACGCCATCATTTAGACGTCTAAACCATACCAGACAATTTATTATTAATATTCTGAGTGGGTACACATTTTATAATCGTATGCATTGCAAACACACTGTGTGCAAACATTTCTTTCGTAAAATTGGCAAAGGTTTACTGCACATTGCACATAATTATCGCATGTAGCACGACAGGCATGCGGCTTATCACGTTGAATTGTGTATTTCGTTCTTTTGGCACAGCAAACGCGAGCCAGCAGCACGCAAACATGAATTTGAACTGAAATGCAGTTCAGTCAACTGAAATTCTATGCTTAGCTTTGTTCCTGGAATTTCCGGATATTCCTTAGACGTGCACATGTAAATTTAAGGCGCTTGTGGGTAATTAACAAGCCAAGAAATTTTACACACGTCGTCGGCAACTAATCACACTCGAATTATCTATGGGCTGCTTTGTAGATGCGAAAAATGACAAGAGAACTAGTTTTGCGTCTGATAACTCGCATTGAGTATTCGTGCTACATTGGTTTCGAGTTAAGCGGCATTAACTCGCGTCCATCGGCAGCGGACAGAAAAGTCGATGGCAACAATTGCAGCACGGTCCATTGAGCGATTTCGTCCTGCGCCAATGGACATGGCTTGGCACGCTAACTATCCGACTGTACTGATGGTCTTAACTACCCTCGCGGCGGCCAAGGGTGCGCATTTTGTGCGAATTGAGGGAAATGAGGGAATATTTAAGCTGAGGTGATTGCTTTTATTGTGTTTGAACAGTATGACACCGAATTTTCGACAATGTGGCAAAAAATGTGCTAGTGGTGCGAGAGAAAGGTTTTGGGGCATTGGGCATTAAGTCAAATTGTTGGAAATTAGGAAGGATTAGGGGGGATTATACTGGATCCTCTATATGTTGGCACCTACTCGGTATAAACAAATTAATTTTTTTAAAGGTTAGCTACAACATTTATTTTATTATATTTTCCTACCTAGTATTGAAAAACTAACTCGAGTTTTTACTACTAATACAGTGTAGTTAGGAAAAAATATAGAATTAATCGCATACAATAATAATTATTTATTAATATCGACTAACAATAAGCTACTAATGTAAATGTAAAAAAATATAAAACGTCAAAGTATTAACATAGATAAAGTATATAATTTATCATATTTAATATATCCAATAATTTGTAATAGTTTTTTTTTAAATTTATTTATTAAAGTGTACAAATAGTCAATTATCTATAAAATTATGTAGATATGTTCGTTACATTTCGCTCTAAATTGAGCAGTTAGTGTTTTGGTACAAATTAAGTAATTTGACACATATTCAAGTTTTTTTCCATTTCTGTGGTAATTTATAGTTCTATTAAGCTTTCGAATCCCAAACAAAAGCTTTCATAACGCACCCTTTTCTGCCACGATAATAAAATCAACCATAAAATTGTGTGCAAACTTTTGCCATATATTTGAATGAGAAATAAAAAGTTTCACAGTAAATAAGTTTTTTGCGTCTTAGACTTTTGTTAAGCTGTGTTTCGGGCTGTTACAAACTGTTTTACACGATAATATAAAGCTGTTGTTGATATTCGAGATATAGAGAAAGAAATTATCGTTTTTTGGTGGTAACTGATCTATTTCGTTCTTTTTTTGCAGGTACGTCCGTCTGTTATCCGTAATTTTTTCAGAAAGATATCAAACACAGTTTTCAGCATTCAATAAACAGTAGCAGGTGTGCAAATTGGTGAATTTGAAATCTAGTAGTGCCTAAAACCCATATTCATACCACAACACAACAGACCTTGACGAATATACTTGAATCTTTATTCTAATATATTTTAATATATTTTTTATGGATGAACTGTCAGAGACTATTTTAGCAAAATTTAAAAGATATCAGGAAACGGTATACAGTATTCAATTTTGTAGGGTCAGGTGTAGTGTGAACAAGTTTTCAACTTCCGGTATCGACTGGAAGTTAGCAGATTCATGGGTCAATCGAAATTAAAGCTGAAACCATAATGAATCTTACACCAGTGCGTTATCTACACTAAATTTGTTATTTTATTGTCGAACCAAGATATAATTTAATTTAATAACTTAATTGCTTTTTGCTGTTCCGTTCTTCAATTTCCACAATTAATTAACACATAATCTATTAGTTGACAATAGTATCAAATATTAATACTTCCAACCTTATTAAATAGCCCAATCACCACGGGAACAGCAGGATGGGCATTTAATTACGCGCCACGTTCTGCGAATGCCTCGCAGGCAATTGGAAAACATGCGTAATATTCGTAATTAGACAATAATTAGAAGCGTGTTATATTTAACCAACAATTCCAAGCGGAAATTAATTACGCATATACACTGTAATATTTGCATAGTTTCACCTACGTTTCATTTATATGCTGCAAGTTTCAACTTTGTTCTGCATAATTTTTGCTAACTTTTACGTTTGAGTTAGAGTTGCTTGGGGTTTAACTTTGGAATGAATTCAAATTCGTCTCAATAATTCCCGAGCTGCAATCGGATTTGATTAATTACGAATTTACCGAATTAGAAATTAAGATTGCCGCTTCCCATATTCATATTCATGGACTGGCTGGTCCTTAGCTTGGCAACTGTCAATGAATATAATTAAATTAAATATTCAACGAGATGAACTTTGCGGTTTGATCGAATTTTGCTGAATGGAGGAAAGCTCTATACCGAATGTAATCATTATCCACACTAGGAATACTTGTAATTATATTGATTGTATGTGCATTTTTGAACATTTCCAAATTACAATATTCCACCTTACCTTATTGTTAGCTAAACTTGCAATTGCACACCTGGTTGCTTGTCCTGGCCTTTGCCAGCACAAAGTTTTCCCCAGGGTCTGAAATCAGCCACTGCTGGCGAGGTGTAACTTTTACATTTGCATTCCTGCGAGGCTTTTGTTTCTTTGCCACTTTTAGCAATGCGACTGCTGGTGTTGAGCTATGAACAGCACCAGGAGCTGAAAAAAGAGAACAGGGGAAGGAGCAGGAGCAGCAGTTGCGTTTCCACAATGTGTACTTTTTTAATTATTCAAATGAACGGCTGGTGTCTGCAGCTGTATTCACAGGAATGAGTTTTTACTACGTTATTCCAAGATTGTCTTAACTAGCGTCTACATAATTCGTTACTAAAATGTGAAATCAAAACTATAAACTGGTTTCCAAAATAGAAAATAATAGATTTTTTGCTTCTATTTGGTATCGAGCGACACCTAGCGCCAAGACTTGCATTTCTTGTTGGTGGCGGTGGCAGCACACACCGCCAGAGGCATCCCCCGCAGGACTCGGCGCAGGACCGCCATCGACCGTCTCCGCAACGTCCTCAACTTTCCATCCAGCTCCAACCTACTCGCAGTCCATACCCGTAATCCTGCTGCCTCTTCTCGCGCCTCGCATCCGCGCACTGCTCATCTCGCTCCTGCTGCAGGATTGACCATTGAGCTTGCAGCTCGACGCACCGCAGGCGCAGCAGGTCGTGCTGGTTTTGGATTTCCAGCGCCAGACTTCAGTTTACTGCCAGCGCTCTGCGCGTGAGGAGCGTCGTGGACGTGCAGCCTGCTGACGAAAAAATTACGTGCTTAAACCGACGTGGGTTCCCTATAAATAATTCCTGCATTGATCAGCCAAGACTTCAAATTCAACAAACTAGATTGTGTGAAAATTGTGATTATGGGATGTTTTAGTGTTTAAGTGATTGTGAGAACATTTTGTTATCATTCATAGAGTGACAGTAACTGGCAGGACGAAAGATTAATAAGGTAATCATAATATACATTATTTATTACTATTTGTATACATATTTAATAATATAAATTGGAATTATTAAAATATAATTCTTTAATGATTACTTTTATTTTAATATTAATTCATTATTTACTATTAATAAAATCGTTTCTTGATGCTCTCTTCTTAAATTTTCAATTTCCTGATCTTATTGTTAGTGATGCCTATTGTGAACTATTAATAAACTGCATTTTCCTTCTTTTCCTCCCACTTTTTACTGCTTGTTGTAGGTAGGTACGTTTTACGATCCTGCTGAGCGCCCGAAGCAGTCAAGCGTCCGCCTGTATTTTTAGTTTGTGATTGTTTTACTCGTTCGGTTTATTTACGTTTTGCGCGTTAAGCGCGATATATGCACGAGGTAGGATTTGGAAACATCGCGTGACTTGATTTAACTTGTTTTTCTGCGCAGTGGGTGAAACATGAGCAGGAACTACGTAAACAACCCCCAAATAACTGGAAAGATTGCGAAATGTGTACTTATTTCTAATCGACTGAAAATGGACAAAATAATCCTTGTATCAAAGAGAATTTGATAATAAAAATGTGCTATGTTTTGCCTAATCTGTACCTAATCCGAGTCAAAAGTTATAGCAATTAAAAATCTCAATATGCTACAAAATTTCTTTAAAATTGAAGAATATAGACATAACGTAAAAATTAGAAGTTTTACATTGTAGCTACATTAACAAATTTATAAAAGGTTTTATCAACATGTTAATTGCTTCATTAGGGCAATCAATTGCTTTATCATCTCCCTGTTACTCAGCTAATACGCTGAAAATGCTCTCAGCTTGCGTAACACACTGTGACCGCTTAACATGTTATCTGTGAGATGCTCATAAACTTTGAGTGCTTTCAAGCTCTAAAAAAACCAAACACAAAGAATTAGTTTGTTATTTGCTGCTGTGCTGCAGAGTCTATTAAACTAACATTTATCACTATCTATACATTAATGACGAAGAATATCATTAAAATTCTTTTCATCAATTAAATTCAAATTTTTTCTATATATAGATACTTACAAAACCAATATTTGCAAATAGAATGAAATTTTTCCCGGAATTTCTATTATTTGGATGATTTGATGTCGTGTTGTGATGATCCACTTACCGTTCTTATCAATTTACTGTTTCGCTACTGTTTGGAGCGCATTGCGATGACATCCACAGCGACATCGCATGCATAATGCAAGTCGACTTTAATCACATTATGCATCGCATGCACGCGATCCACTTTTTACCGCCGCTGCTGAGCGCAATCGTAAAAGGTGGAATTAAACGTAAACCAGCGCCATTATCATACGTGAGCGTTTAATAAACGGCCACGAACGTCGAGTGCATGAGCAGTATGAGCACGTGAGCCGTAAACATGTGTGGCATGCGTCTAATCACAGGGTTGAGTAGCTACCACTTTGGAGCAGCGCATAATTAATAATTGTCACACTCCATGTCATTGATTTCAGGACTTCAGTGCGGAAACATTGAAAAACTGATTCTAATCATACACCAGAATTCCCACCGCACTGGAACGGGCTCTAAATTTAGGCCACGTAAAAGTACTTTCGTGTAGTGCGGTAGTTTATGAATTAGGTTATGTTCAGCAGGGGAATGAATACCTACACGGAAGTGTTGTCATTATACTCATTAAGGACTACGAGTAATCACCTCTTGAATTGTACTCGTAGATTGTAAGCCTGATCAAAATGATTCATGCTCGCTGTTGCTCGCGTTATGAATTGTCAATCGACAATTGGGGGATTGACGATTGTAGTTTGTCAATTGTCGATTGAGAATTCTCGTCTGATTCTGTATATTGTCAAGGTACAGTTGTATGCTTTATATTGAGCTTGTTAAATGGATTTTTATCGAGCAGAAAATTCAATTTAATTTTACATTTTATACTTTAATTGGATAATAGTGAAACAGGCGAATTAAAAGACAATTAGGGACTATTTTTATTAAAGGTAACAAAGGAAATTATCTATTTATTTAATTAATATATATTTTTCGACAAATTTTACTCTATTTTTCTTAATGTAAATAATTAAGTTTTTATAGTAGACGTTTCGCACTTATTGCGGTGGATCTTGAATGATTAATGTAGTTTAAGGATTCCAGATGCCGTGTCAAAAGAATTTAATCATGTTATCAGTTCCTGAGGGCCAGAAAAACCTGGTTTGCTCCCATAGTTAATTGCAGCTCTTTGATACGCTCACCTTCCTTGAATGAAACTTCCCCAATGAAAATTTAATATCCAAATTGATCGATAATACACTAATAATGTTTTAAGCATAGATACATAATGAAATATAATAATGTAATGACACATTACTCCGATTACGGTAACTGGCGCATATACTTCCACCTACAATAAATACAAAAAGTTTCAATTTACATTTCTCGCATTACAACGTTTCCGTGCTGGCAGCGCCAATGAAATATTTATTCGTTTGCATAAATAACTCGGCCGCGATTGAAAATATGACCGAGCACGCAACACTCGATGCACTGATTTGCCAACCCTTTCTTCCCATCCCTTGGCGGGCGCACCAACACCCATGCTCCAAATAGCATTTCTAGTCCCGTCCGAAAAATGGCCCGTGCACCAATTTTTGGCCTCGCCATTTATTTTATTCATCGCATTTATTTATTCACTCCGAGCAAACACGCCGCTGAAAGCCGCGCGTAATAAATTTTTATAATTTGTTAATTTGTTTTATTTATTTGCGCGCCGAATGCGTGAATTACACCAGAATTACACGTAGTCATACCATGGATGGCAAATAATGATGTAGCATATCCATTGTCCAATGATATGCTAAACAATTTCCTTGTTTGGCTACAACATTATTCATTATTTATACATTCAATTAGGGTAATTCAATATTATTGTTTCTAAGTTGGGGACGATAGTCATAGTTTGCATATAAACTTGACGGGTTTAAATTTAGCGTGAAGTTAGTGTGGGTTTTGTAAAACTTTTACTCGGCTTGCTAGAGTTCGCTGGATTTGTTTGGGAACAGGACTGCACGAAAGTTATTGTTATTTGATATTTGCGGCTTCAGGTCGCATTACTGGAGGTAGAGCAAGGTGGTTTAGGTGGTAAATTTACACTTTTATTTTATTTCATTTGCTCTCACCATGAAAGCAAATTGAATATGCCCGGCGCCTTCACCAACAAAAGTCGCAAAATCAGAACTAGTCGACCGAATCAGCTGAAAATTTAATTGCAGACATTTAAGAGAATATAATTCATGGTAATATAACAAAATTATTTCTATTGGGAATAATAACTGCAATTTCTTTATATAAATGCAAAAAACAAAGTGAAAACAAGAAATGCTATGATTAAAAGCGCGTTGTTTGCAATGACGCGCATTCGAATCTAGGTCGTCGCTAAGAAAACCTTCACCTGGGTGTGAGGGTTATCTTTTCCTAGCTCCCGGCGCCTCCACCACAATCCTAGCATTTATATTAAATTATGCAATTGACGAAGGTTTCAAATGTCGATCAACTCAACAGAGGCATTATTACCACAGAAAACAAGCTGGAACAATGCGTGGAATAGAAAAAATGTCCCCTAACAAAGTGATCCATATGGATATTTCACAAGTCAAACAAAGCAATAAACAAACTAAACAAATCGTAAACCAAATGAGCACGCTAGTAAACTAAACTAAACGAAACTAGGAATAGCTGAACGGAATTGCACATCTATTTGCCGTTCCGTCGATAAAAGCGATCCAGACCGCTATAAATTATCCAACGCGCGTTATTAGCGCCCTTCGTCCTTTTGTATTCCGTGTGTGGCGTATTCCTGGTCAGGCCGCAGTTATAACTCGCCAGCAGCGGCATGGATAAATTATACTGCAGTCCGCGTGCGGTGCATGCGGCGCAAGGATTAGACGAGTGCGCCGGCGGCGGGCGAGAGGACGCGCAGAGGCGACCTGCTGAAATATTCAGTGCGGCCTGCTACCGATATTTGCACGAGGCGAGGAGGTGAGCGAGGAATTCGTTGCCACAGGTCAGAAACTTGAAAGGCAGCACGAATTAAAGAAAACAGAGCAAGAAACTTGCAGATGCATAATTGTTTTCGTATGATGCCATATTACACTAATTAAATTAATTTAAACTAATTAAACTAATTAAAGCGAAATGTTAATTTACGTTTCATTAGGTGCTCGTAAAAATTACAAGTGAAAATTGTGCACTCGAGTGTAACAGCTAACAGTGTGCAGCGCAAATAGAGTCATTACATCCTCCTTGAACTTCTTGGGCTTTTGGCAGTCGGAGGAAAATATGTAAATTTTCATCCTTTCCTCCGTTCTTATTCTCATTTTGCTTCTTACTTGTTTTATTTGCTAGCAGGGGAAGTATGATGAGTGTAAATAGGTGTTTATTTTGGTTGTTATTTTAAGTTAATTTTGT
>JAODVP010094295.1:0-11437 GCA_025400035.1 Tetradonia laticeps
TTGTTTTGACGTTTCGGCAAAGTCTCATTTGCCATCTTCAGAAATGAGTTGTTGATGGCAAATGAGACTTTGCCGAAACGTCAAAACAATGGTGACAACCTGACAACGCGGAGAAACACCCGAAAAACCGAATTTTCTCACATTTTAACCCACGGAAACCTCAAGACTCTCATATATATATACCCAGTCCAAGTCAACTTCATAAAAACGTTTCAAAAAACTGGTAAGAATTTTTAGCGTCTTCTAGTTCAACGCGCTATGCGGTAGAAGACGGTATATATTTCTTGATTTTAATTTCCTTATTGGACGGGAGCTTTCCTAATATATTTCCAAACGTATATTCCCGAAACGCTCGACAGTCGAAATGCAAAGAACACAAAGAACAAGCAAACGAAAACAATACGAAGCTCAGTTTCACGAAACTCGGCATCGCGCCCATCCACACCGTCGCCCGCTAAAAATACGTCCATTCTGCACGATGCGGCGGCGCATCACCGCCGTTCTTCCGCCGTCGCGACGCTTGTCGGTGTCCGCCGCTTTCAGCTTTCAGTCGGCGGCAGTCCTTACTAGAGCGCGGTAGTCGGAGCTTTTACCGAATCGCGAACGTAGCACTCTGGGTGGTCAATTTTATCGAACCTGTTGAACGCCGTGTTAGTCAGCAAGTTTCCTAAGTATACATAAAATAAAAACTAAAGAATATATACATATAAATACCACGATAACGCAAGCACCAGCATTAATAATGATAATGAATGATAAATAATAAACAATGGGTTTGAGTTTGAATTGAAGCACTAAATTGAAACATGTTGTAAATGTTAATTGAATCATTAATCATTAACTGTTCGAGTTTGACGGTTCGTCATTACTTTGGAAGCTCCGGAAACTACGGAGAACTGGAGCTTTGGCTGTTCGTGTTGCGGCACGTGCGGCACAACAAGTAGGATCCGCACATCTTCCCTCAGCTGATTTGCATTTTCAGCTGGTTTCCATATTTTTATGGTGGTCGTGCATTATTCAACAACACCATTTAAAGTAAGTAGGCATATAATGTAATTCCGTTTATGCAGCGCCAAATTCTATTACTCACTCATTAATTCAACTCGTAATCACGTTGCTTGTACTTATCACAAACAGATACGGTTACAAGATACGGGAGAGATATTTCTTTGCATATCTATCAATATTTGTCTCGTGTACCGTTATCGTATTAATCACGAAATTTCCTGCGGACTAATGCGAAGTCCAATAAAATTGCTCTCATTATATTTCTTGTACTTTTTCTTTAACTGTATAACGAATAAATTATATATAAGAAACTGATAATCAATATTCATGTAAAGTAGCCAGGTATATGATGATGACAACGTAGTAATTATATTTAATTCAATAATCATATTGCTCAGTAGTTTTGGTCTCTTGTAAAATTTATATAATCAATAAGTCGCTGTATCTTTCGCTTCCATCACTTGGTTGATTAGCAAAAATTCAACGACGTGTAGAATTAGATTTTGTGCGGGTACAGGAAATTTGAGCGAGTTTGGACAATTACACGCTGTTCATTTCAGGGAAACGAATGAAACGCGCCGGATCAGCCAATATCATTTAGATCCAGAGAAGTTTGTAGAATATTTTGTGAAAAAGTTAGATCCAAATATGACTCCATTGTTTCAAAATTAATTAATGAAAATTGTGAGTTTATACAAATAAAGCTATACCTTGCGTTTCTTGTTGTCTTATCGCGTTAGTGAGTCCCATGTTCCCCGTAGTATGGGGCAATTAGAATGACAAACACATTTTGAAAAATTCATTATTTTTATTTTTATTGTATAATAAAAGTTGGATTATATATCGACTGGATCATAATTGAATTTATTTATTCATATCATCTCTCAATTAATTCATTTACAATCATTTCTTGTGTGGTTTACCTGAGTTTATTGAAAATGTGGATAAAGTCATGAAATTTATTACTGTGCGAACTCTTTGAACTATTTTTACATTATTTATATAATAAATCATAGTTTTGTTTGGTTTGATGAGGAGTGCATTTATTTATAAGTTGATAACCTTGGGTCTTAATTAACGTTCTTTACATAAGTTATACCTGTTGGCGAAGGTATTGACCGTTTTTGCTAGGATACAAATTTTTATGTAAATACAAAATCACTATTGTCACTCACAAGGAACGAACCTGTGTCATCTGCTCCATCCATTACCTTCCTCAAGAGGAAGAAAGAACTTAACCCTTCTTATTTGACCGTAAAAAGTACTTTTTTCTCTTTGAAACCTCGGAAACGCTTTAAATTCTTTAATTTCCCAGTCAAACACTTGAAGTTACACCACTGAAGCTACAATTAAATTCTCCAAAAATAATCTCAAAGGATTTGTAACAAGCTTCATTATTTTTTAAAGTTGTCAAAGATGGAGGAAAGATGAGCTTAGAGTTGTTTATGTCGAAAACTGGATATTATGAAACCCCCGATATCAATACCACTTCCGCAAGGATCGAGCAAAATGTAATAAGACGAGACAGTCAAGATTAGAGTCAAGACTCTTAACTAAAAATAAACTCATACATTTTTTAAAGAAGAGCTAAAGAACTGCGAAGTTTCTGCTTCGTTAATTTCGATTCTATTTTCACAAAGAAGGAACATTTCGGGCTCCAAGATGATAACATCTTGTCATCTTTGGGGTGCTAATGATCTCCTTTTGGGGCTTGTTCTACAATATACTATTTCATGAGAAGACTCGGCCGTGATCTTGACTTTGAAACGGAAGACATCACAAGATTTAGTTCCTAATTCTAAATTCTTGTGTTACGTTCTTCTAGACAATAATACAAATTATAAATATGTATAAATTTTTAGATGGGCAGAGAGGTAGTCAATATTTTTTTTACTGAACTATAAAAATTAGACTATGTCAGCGTTTTTATAAAGCTGTATAATATTTGTTGCTGCAATTCATCAAAGGATTACTTTCATTAATAATTTCAATGTTAAAAGTTAGGCAACTGCAATTCCTAGAAAGATTTGAAGTTTTTTAAGTAATATGAAATTTAAGAAAATTCCTGCTGTTAAAACAGTTTCTTTTACCCATATTTATTCGGTTTAAATCCATTTTTTTTTTGGTTCAAATTTTTTTTAGTAAGTAGTTTTCAACAATTTTGGAGCAGCGTTAAATCGAATTAATGTAAATATAATATGCTCGATGATGGACCTACAATTACTGACTAAATCAATTAGGATTCAAGAATGTGGTAGTCGGCAATCGAACTACGGATCTTTGGATTGCCGTTCCAATCCCCTTATCAATAGACCACTACCGACCACTTTTTTTGTTTTGTGAATTTTATACTTTGCATGTATGCATTTATAAAAGAACAGGATGAAAATAAATTAAAAGGATTTAGAAATACTGAATTAGATAAGTTGTATCTTTCTTCTTCTCTTATTCTTCTCCTTCTCTTGTCCTTTTCTTATCTTCTCATTTTCACTTCTTCCCATTTTCTCTCCTTTCCCCACTTATCACCACTCCCCCACTCCGTCAACTCTCCCCTTCTCGTCCTCCTCGTCCTCTTCTCCTCCTACTCACCCTCCTTTCCTCATCCTCTCCCTCTTTTCCACCTCCTCTTCTCCCCCCACCCCATCATGTTCTCCTCCTCCTCCTCATCCTCTTCTCCTCCTCCTCCTCCTCCCCATCCTCTTCTCCTCCTCATCCTCCTCCTCCCCCACATCCTCTTCTCGTCCTCGTCCTCGTCCTCATCATCTTCTCCTCGTCCTCCTCCTGCTCCTCCTCATCATCCTCTTCTCGTCCTCCTCATCATCATCTTCTCCTCATCGTCATCATCATCTTCTCCTCCTCCTCCTCCTCCTCCTCCTCCTCATCCTCCTCTCGTCCTCCTCATCCTCCTCTCGTCCTCCTCATCATCATCTTCTCCTCATCGTCATCATCATCTTCTCCTCCTCCTCCTCCACATCCTTTTCTCGACCTCCTACTCCTCCTCCTCATCCTCTTCTCGTCCTCATCATCATCATCTTCTCCTCTTCCGCCTCGTCATCCTAGTCTCATCCTCTTCTCGTCCTCATCATTATCATCATCTTCTCCTCCTTCTTCTCCTCCTCATCCTCATCTTCTTCTCTCTTCCTCTCTTCTCTCTCTTTCTCCTTCTCTGTTGTAGAGTGCCAAAGTCTTGGGATAACTATGCAATAAAACTAATTCATCAACGGGGAGTAAAATAACATAACTCAGGATGCAATAAAAAAGATATTTTCGTGTCCATTATTGTATTACATGAGAATAGACAATCCCCATATTCTCGAATATAAAGCAATTAATTATACATTGAGTAAGTTGGTAAACTGGGGAATTGGGCCATAGTTCAGCCTGAAAATTGAGCTGGTATTACCCAACGGGAAAACACAACGAAATAACTTAACAATTCGTTCGATACTCACGCCAACGATGCGTATGTCCCACATGGGAATTAATCGATGCGTGGGTTTCAGTACGTGTATCATTTTTTTACTGTGTTGCTACTGGTACTCTAGTTACCTATCGGTATTAGGGAGACAGATATACAATCAATGAAAATATCGCTGTGGTCAGACAGTATAAGGTAAATTTCAGGGAAGTTAAGACATTTTGAATTCTTTTTACAATTCACGAAATTCTCTACGATGATTAATCAACTGTTCATGGACAGAAATGAGGTAACCTACCAATTCGACCATAAACGACTTCCAATCCAACAATGAAAATGTCATTGTGACAACATTTATTACAACTGTAGTAAAAATATCTTTTGTGCAAATATGTAAATTAATGATCAAGAAGATCATATTTCCGCATCGAAGGCAGCGTTTTAATGCTTTTTGAATTTTCAGCTTTATATATGTATATAAATCATTTGTGAGATTAAAACCTTCAATATCTATTAAAATAGCAACCAAACAAGAACCGGAAGAAATGCATGACACATTATTTAATTGCCTGCCGTCATGAAGATAGCTTTTTGTTTAATTAACAGGCGTGGAACGTCGAGGATGCTTTCGATATCTAATGTATGCACGCAGAAAGAGACTGAAGTCATGCATGCTCCCGGAATATCTCCCATTAATTAAATCATCAACATTTTGTTAGCAATTTCATTCTCTCGGTTCAGCACGGAGTGTCAGACGTTTGCACGCATAAATTGAAATTGTTTGAGTATGGGGCATTAACCACGCTGAATATGTGCAAGCCACTCCACGCTCAGCAAAATCCTGCTGCTGTGCCATCCTATTATCCTCTGTCCTTAACATCAAGAACGTGACGTGACAGAAGGATGCGGAATAATAGTCTTGGGCTTAGGATGAAACCTTACAACTATTAATTGTGTTAATGGCATCCATTTAATTGTAGTGAGAAAATCATTTACCTTTGCAAATGACTTCAGGACAGAGATAATAATATTGCTGACGTGGTAACAACCTTGATGATATTACTCTTTCATTGGTGACGTTTATATCTTTAGGTTATTACATGTCAAACTTAATTATTTAAAAAAGTTCGGTTCAAGTTATAAATTTGAGTCTGAGTGAAGAGTTTGGCATTTTATTGAAGTTTTCTGTTCCGCTCCAATCGTCAGAAGTTATGAAAACTTCCCAACCTTTCTACTCGTAATTGCTTCAACTATTAATTAGTTCATAACTGTGACAAATCGATTTCTTTCAAAAAAGTTTCCATCCGTATGAAATATTCAAATGGTTAGGACGTCCTGCACTTCCGGACGATAATGGAACGCGATGAATATTTTGTTGTTTCGGGGGAAGTTTGAAAATGCATTGCTTGAATTTGTAGGCATCTACTACGGATAGAATTCGACACTCACAGGCAATTTCTGTCAGGGGAAATAATGCAAAACAAATTACTTGCGGCAGGATGTGCGTGGGATACTTGCAATGTGCATACTGATCGCTAACCCTCGAGGAAGACATGTAAATTAGTTTCTGATGAACCGAACTACTTTTAAAATAAGTAACATTTTTTAAAACGTTTTTATGTATGACAGTTTTCAGGTTTTCGCGGGTTGAAATGTGAGGAAATTCGGTTTTTCGCGTGTTTCTCGGCGTTGTCAGGTTGTGGTTTGGAGAAGAATCAGGGTTTCGACGTTTCGGCAAAATCTCTTGACGCTATGACAGCTCGAACACAACTTGTGACAAAAGTTGAAAAATTAGATTAGTTTTATTTAAATTTTAATTAAGTGTTTTTAATGTATGCTATCATAAATTTTAATTCATTGTTCATCCATGGGTTAATTTTATAGCCTAACCATCCTCAGATCCTTATAAGAATAGTAGATCCTTGCTAGTATTATTAGACAAATTGTTAAGTTGTACTTTCACGTTGGATAATATTAGCTCAATTTCAGGCTGAACTATGTCCCAATTCCCCAGTTTACTAACTTACTCTATGTTTTATTAATTGCTTTACATTCAAGAATGTAAGGATTCTCTATTCTCTTGCTTTATGTAAGCATTCCAAATTTTATAATCTAGTGATATTTCCATTTGTATTATTTGTAGTATTGAGTGGAAGGACATAAGACAAGAATTTTGAAATATTATATGTTATGAAGTCTTCTTTTAATAGTCAAGAATAAGGTCGAGTCTTCTCATGAAATAGTATATTGTAGCACAAGCCATGAATAGAGATCATTTAACACCCAAAGATGACAAGATGTTATCATCTTGGAGACTAAAATGTTCCTTGTGAAAATAGAAACGATATTAACGAAGCAGAAACTGCGCTGTTCTTTTAAAAAATGTATTAGTTCATTTTTAGTTAGGAGTATCTTGCCTCCAGCCTACTGTCTCGTCTTGTTAGGCATTTTTCTCCAATTGCGGCAATGTTATTGATATGACGTATCCAGTTTTCGATTTAAACAAGTCTTTGTTCGTCTTTTCCCAGAAGTTGTCGGAATCATTCTTCATATCTCACAAAGATAACGAAGCTTGTGAGGGATTCTTGGAAATCATTTATCGACAGTTTTTGCTTTGACTTAACTGTGTGTTTTATAATTGAATTATTTCCATGCTCTCATTCCTTTAAATCTGACATGTACAAATTAAAATTTTAATTTTTTTTTATGTAGGTGTGTAGGAATTTTTACCTTCTTTCCTGAAGGTACGACAGCCCAGTTGGTAAATGAAACACATTTTAGAAAAAGAAAAAAATTGCTTGAATACTGTAATAGATTAGTGGCACAGAATTGGGTAATAAAATTAATCGGCCGTAAAGATCCGCAAATTCAGGATACCTCCTGACTGCACATGTGTGAGTTCCGCATAATCGGGGTCAGTTTATTGGGTTCCGCAAAATCAGGTTCCGCATAATCAGAGACACCGCGTGGAACGACCACAAACTAACGCGGAAGGAAGCAATCTATTACAATAAAATTTTTACCGTCTATGTATTCCTAAAATCTTTCCAGGTGTTAAAAAGCTTACTTTGCCATCATTGAAATTAAAAGCAAACTGCTGGAAAATGCCAGATAAAAATTGTATGACTTCCGGCTCAATGGACTTTAGATTTCTTTGAAAGGTGGTCAAAAATAGCTTAATTAAGTTGCGTTCTCTTCACGAAGAGAAATAGACAAAGTTGATTTCTCGCTAAAGGAAGTAGTTGTGTATTTAAAGCATTTTCCTAGGTTTCTAAAAGAGCATTCACAAGAAAAAGTCTACATATCTCGAAACCTATTTGATATAGACGCAATTTCTTCTCATCATTGGAATCAGGAGGAAATTATCTATCTAATGTTATACGATAATCTGACCCAACTATGATTCTCTACTATATATATACAAAGTTTAATTCTAACTAGATTTATACATCTTATATTATGAAAATAATATAAGAATGAAAAGGTGGTCCAAAATAGCTTAATTAAGTTGCGGTAGGATTTCGCGAAGAGAAATAGACAAAAAGTTGATTTCTCGCTAAAGGAAGTAGTTGTGTATTTTCCTAGGATTCTAAAAGAAGGTTCACAGGAAAAAGTCTACATCTCTCGAAACCTATTTGACATAGACGCAATTTCTGTTTTCCTCCTCTTCTTTCAATATTTTTCCTCCTCCTCTTCTTCCTCTTCTCTCCCGCCTCTTTCTCCTCTTCTCCTGCTCCTCTTTTCCTCCTAATCTTTGCCTCCTCCTCCTTTCCTCCTCCCCTTTTCGTCTTCCCCTTCTCCTCCTTTTCTCCTCCTCTTCTCCTCCTCCTCCTTTCCTCCTCCCCTTTTCCTCTTCCCCTTTTCCTCCTCTTCTCCTCCTCTTCTCCTCCTCTTCTCCTCCTCTTCTCCTCCTCTTCTCCTCATCTTCTCCTCCTCTTCTCTTCCTCTTCTCCTCCTCTTCTCCTCCTCTTCTCTTCCTCTTCTCCTCCTCTTCTCCTCCTCTTCTCCTCCTCTTCTCCTCCTCTTCTCTTCCTCTTCTCTTCCTCTTCTCTTCCTCTTCTCTTCCTCTTCTCTTCCTCTTCTCCTCCTCCTTCTCCTCCTTCTCTTCTCCTCCTCCTCCTCCTCATCTTCCTCCTCTTCTTCGTCTCTTCGCCTCTTCTTATGTTCTTCTTCTTCTCTTCTTTCTCCTCTTTTTCTCTTTCTCTCTTCTCTCTTCTCTCTACCTCCTGACTGCACACGCGTAAGTTCCGCATAATTAGGGTCAGTTTATTAGGTTCCGCAAAATCAGGTTCCGCATAATCAGACATACCATTACAATAGATCCTAAAATAAGTGTTAAGAAGCTTACTTTGTCATCACTGAAATTAAAAGCAAAGTGCTCGAAAATGCCAGATCAAAATTGTATGAATTCCGGCCCAATAGACCTTAGGTTCCTTTGAAAGGTGGTCAAAAATAGTTTAATTAAGTTGCGATCTCTTCACGAAGAGAAATAGACAAAGTTGATTTCTCGCTAAAGGAAGCATTTGTGCATTTAAAGCCTTTTCCAGGTTTCTAAAAGAGGATTCACAACAAAAAGTCTACATATCTCGAAACCTATTTGACATAGACGCAATTTCTTCTCATCATTGGAATCAGGAGAAAATTATCTATCTAATGTTCTACGATAATCTAACCTAACTACGATTCTCTACTATATATATACAAAGTTTAATTCTAACTAGATTTATACATCTTATACATCTATGAAAAGAATGAATTATACGTTTATATGTTAACATTCTGACTACAAAATCCAGCCAAAAGATTAAATGTCAACGGAATATATCTGTCAGCACGTGTTCACAGGACAGTCATCCTCTGCTGTCCTGTGAGTGATTGACAATGAAATCTGCCCTTTGCACACTGATGATAAATTCGGGAAATCATCGCTGGTATTTGCTGATATCATTCATTTGGGTTTTATAGCTTAGTTCAATTGACAGTATCAGGAAGATACGTTGTGCAAAATATGTTATAAGTTGATCTCCATGTTTTAAAGAAGATACTATACTAGTTACTATCATATACAGGGTGATTTGAAGTTCAATGCAAAGCCTCAAGACTATTTAGAATCATTTGGTCAAAATCATTTTAGTGCAAGTCTCACGCGTTTTTACCGGTTTTTGTGAAATATCCCGACATAGTTCAATTAGTTGTAAATAATCGCCAGTTGAGTTGATCAATCAAGTGTTTTTAATTTTATTTTATTAGTATAATGTGTAAATTCAATAAAAAAACACGTTTAAAACATCTGTTATAACCAATTTCGCGATGTTTCACAAAAACCAACAAAAGCTCGATTAAAAAAATCCGTTAGACTTTGACTAAAATGATTGTGGCTCAAATGGTCTAGGCTCTCTTCTCCTTGGAGCTTCAAATCACCTTGTATAACATTCGGTCTTCACTTCGCCGAGATAAGAGCTTTTTTTGGGGTCTGGCATTGAAGGACAAAGTTGATGACTTGTGACTTATTAAGTAGTCGTTGAGACTGAAGACGCTAGGATGAAAATGGAAGGATGAAGTATTAAAAGCAATCTCTCGCTGATAAACAAGTTGAGAATAGGATGAAGCTTACATAGTTGAGTTATAAATTTAAAAGCGCCTAGGTCAAGTTAGGTTATTGTGTGTTGTTAGGTTATGTAATAAACCGTAATGTACAAGTTAATGTACGATAGTTCAATAGGAGTCCAACGTCTTTTAATCACACGAAGCAATTTAACTAGCTAATTAATAATTGAGCAACGATAGATGGGGCACGGCCGCAGGCACAAAGGAGAAGCCCATCATGCAGGTACTTCCTGCACATCGCAAAAGGAGAAGTTGCGTCAACCACGTTAATATTAGTTGCTCGGATAGTTTACCTCCCCGCGGACAATATCGGATGTAGAATTACAAGTCGGACGTAACGCAATCTACTGGTTATAATAAGCGTTCAGGTGTTTGGATTCCAGCAACTCGATTGAAATAACTGCATGATCAACATCACCAACACACCTAGCAACAAGCCTTTCGATTACGAGTCGGACGTAAAAAGTGTGTGAATAATTGATCCCTACTCGGATTGTTGTATTAAGAATTCAGTGGGTAATTCTCTCCGTTAGTTGCTTCTTCTTGCAGACGGAATAAAAATCTCAGTTTATGTTTGTATATTATCCTGACGTGAGCACTTTCTATGGAATCAATTTGTTTTGATTGATTTGACATTAACGTCCGCTACTTTTATGTTCCATGCTTTGGTGAGCTTTACTGAGCTTGGGTGAGAGATATGAAAGAAATTCTTGTCCGGTTTGTCCTATTGATTGCGGTGTTAGCATTTCCAGTTTCAGGTGTGCAGGTTTTATGTGAGGTATACACCTTTCGATGATATTATTCTCTATTCTCCGTGGTATTTATGTTTGCATGATGACACATGTTCTATCTACGCTACGGTTATGCTAACAGGCAAAGACAAGGGAAATGTTAATGTCACATGCTAGTATTTTCTATGCAAAGAGTGTTTACCAGCAGATCGCACTATTGTGTGTCCCTCTTGTTTACTTCATTCTGCGTGTAGGGAATATACGTACAAAATGGCATACACGGGCAAATATAGTCGTTATATTGGCAATTTGATGGAATTTAGCATGAATTGTGAAAAGCATGGCTTGTGAAAATATATAAGCATTCCTGGCATAACTAGCCATGTTATTGTCGACAACAAGTGTGCGATAGATGTTTTATCATTACACAGGGTGATTTGAAGTTCGATGCAGAGCTTCAAGGGGAAGCTATTTAGAAGTATTTGGACCAAAATTATTTTAGTCCAAGTCTCACGGTTTTTTTTTTATCGAGCTTTTACCGGTTATTCTTCCCATAAGACAAAATAAAAACAAAACAAAAAAAAACCACATTACTCTTCTTCCCCTCTCCTTCTCCCATTCAGCTCTTCCAACGCCAGCAGCTCTTCAACCCCATTCCCATCCTCCCCCAGCC
>JAODVP010094338.1:0-11426 GCA_025400035.1 Tetradonia laticeps
GTTATTGAGTGCGAAAAGACTTTGATCACCTCCACAACCCCCAAACCTTACGAGAGTCAACGTCAGCAGCCTTTCCGCATTCCGAGTCACGGTAGCAGCTAAGCGAGTCCCCCCAAGATGAGCTTCAACCAGAGAAAGCCTCGGATTTCTGAGACCTAGATGTTCTCCCTTAGATGTTTAGCTAGGAATGATTTTGTACATTGTTTCAAATTCGCTAAATGGACCTAAAATCGGTATTCTAGGGAAAATTCTGTGTACATGGCGATATCACAAAATTACTACCGATTTTATTTAAATTTCCTTTTCTATTAGAATAAGAACGTTGTTCCGCTTACTTTTCGATAGAGGTGGTCGCTATTGCTGATTCGTGTCAAATCTAATATATTTCCGTATAGTGCAGAACATTTTCGTATGTATGCTTTTCGTGCTTTAGGTAAACAATAAAATATAAGTGGGTCGACATTATTATACGTTATAGGTTAGCAAATACGTCTAGACAACAACAATTTTTTCAGGCGGATTTGTTTCAAATACTACTACAAAATGTACAATCGGGCTGTATTGCAGTAGCATTAATTTTTTTCGTTTCTCGATTACTCCCAATAAAAATTAGTCTAAAAGTAAATATTACAGTCGAAAATACGGAGCCGGATGAATTTCGTATTAACTGCAAGAATCGCACGAATTTACAGGCGCGCACTCCGCAGTTACAACAATTGCGTCAATCTCCGACGAATGCGCTTAACAGGTGCTTACCAGTAACAGGCTCATTGTACGAAGAGAAAACACAAATATTAACGCAATGCGCGACATTGTCGAAGAAGCCCCTTGATCAGCTGACCCTAGCTGCACGCATCAGCGGCGGTAAACAGCCTGTTCTGCCGAAATTTCGCGAACCAAGTACATATGACCGGTTTAAGTCAGTATTGTCACGGTTTTTAACACAATATGAACAGTATGGAATACAAATCTGGTGGACAGATGATCTTAAGATACATTACCTAGAGAATTACTTAGAGGGAATCTCGTATGGGTGGTTTAGCACGTATTTGCATGGTCCAGAAACTGCATGGAAATCATGGGCAGAAGTGAAGACCGATTTTAAGAAGCGATTTGCCCGGACAGGACTTTGTTAATAGCCTTAGACGCGAACTTACTGCGCGTAAATAAGCCGCGCGCGAGTGCGGATTAGAATTTTACTATGCAATCCTACAGTTATGCGATGAAATAAATCCGAGTGTGAGTATCCACGAGATTGCACATTACTACCGTGTATACTTACCCAAGATCCCAAGTATGTTGCATTAAGTGGCATTATCAGATTGTTGAGTTGATGGCACGTACAGTCCCTAAAAGATGATGGCATACTCTTCAAACTGCATCTGGTCATGCATAAAGGTGATTCTCTAATAAATTCTGATGTCTAGGTCAGTTGGGACTCTCCGAAATCTGAATACAACATTCAATTACATAGGAGTGAATTAATAATTATTGAAGGCCCTCCACCTATTATAACGAAATTAAAGCTTGAGAAAAATGCAGCTACGGATGAGATTTGAACTCATATCTCCAGATTTACGCGCCGGGGTGCTACCTTTGCACCACGTAAGCCCCATGTAAGCGACTGACTCTTTCTTTCACGAGCATTTGCACGCCACGCTGATATCGTGAGTTGTCCGACAAGCACTACGATATCTATTGGACATAGCCCGTACTCTCGGGCATAGAGAAATTTATACGTTATATATGATTGTAAGTGAATACGACATTGAATTACATAGGAGTGAATTAATAACACAGTGGGTGACTCGGTTGATTCTAGTATAGAAAAATTCGTAATTTTTTGCTATATTTTTTTGCCATCTTGAAATATTCCAGTTCAGACGTTCATATTTGCGCAAAAAAGTTGTTACAGTTTTAGAATTTCTGCATGTAAAATGCAAAGCATTCAAGAGTAGACGTGATCAACGAAAAATTGGGTATGTGTGTGGAACAACCAATCGAATTGCATGAAGTTTAAGACGTCTTCTAATATTTTATCTTTTTTCAGCAATATAGATTCATATCTTTTCATAAGGGAATTACGTTTTTCTTCGTCGTAAAACGCGAATGCGGAACAAAAAGCAATAGCAAAAAATTTGCACATTCAAATGCGCGTGAACCATACAGCAATATAACCCATCCTCATTCCTCCACGCAGCGTTGGCGCAGGCCAGGGTTGCTTGGATGCAGTCATACATACATGATAAACATGTCTCAAATCAATGCTCTACGCGACGCGAAGTGAAATACGAGGGCCGAGTGTTACGTGATTTACATTAAGATTTTCGAAAACTTTGATAATTCTTTACGCAAAAATGACCATCTTAATTGGAATATGTCTTGACTGCAAAAAATAAAGCGAAAAATTAAGAATTTTTCTGTACTAAAATTAAACGAGCGGCCTTTCTCTTTTTGAAATCCACTCACAGTGTAATTATTGAAGTGCCCTCCTCCTATAATTAAGAAATTCAAGCTGGAGGGCACTTCAATAATTACTAACAAATCTTTTCTCTTCGTTAAACGATAACGAAGGAAGAAGTCCATATTACTAATATTGTGAAAAATATCGTTTCTTATATGAATTTGTCTCGGTATTCCGACTCCCACTATTTCTAAAATCTCCACATCGTCATCAAACATATCATTTTCGTTTTCAAAGATATCCATCACATTCATAACGAAGTAAAACCGTTGAAACTACAATGAAAGTAAGGTTAATCAGAACTTAATCCTACAATTTCGGCCGATTAAAATTCGGCCAGTACGATATGGCGTGTGTGGTGCTCACGAAATCCGATTCTATGCACTCAGTGCTGGGTATAAACGCGTCGCTGGCTCTGTTGGGATAGATTCTGATTTGTCATTTGAAGAGAGTACCATCCTCGATGCCTTGTAGAGCTTCTTCTCTGGAGATGCAAGGTGGGAGGGTGTCTTGTTTGTTTTCATTTGGTAATTCCACTTCCTTTACTGTATAATGTCAAACAGTAGACAATAATGATGATGATTTTGCAGTTGAGTTCTACATGGATATATAAAATCTGTCATTAATTTGGTCCAATATATCAAATTTGTCGTTTATTTGGTGCAGTCATACCATTCGTTCTTGGTTGTAATTGTAATCCACTTACATTAGACTGGAAGTAAAAAAATCGTGAGTCTTGAGGGATATGCTGATGAATGTTAATTCGATTCTGCTGATTCATTTTGTTGCTTTGTTTAATTGCACTACTATGGATTGGTTTCACGACTGCACTAATTATAAGACGTATTAGTTGTTCTAGAAAATCACAAATAACCAACACTGATGATTGATTACGGATATCACACTTGCATTCTCGGACTTTTTCATGGACATTCTTCGATACATCTTCTTTTGCGCTGTGGGAGACATGGTCACTAGAGAGAAGGTTGACGAATCAGCCATTTAAAACTGTTCCGGCAGTGGTAATGCATGCAATAAATGCGACATCTAATGCGATTCATAAGAACTTAATACAATTCTTTTGACATTATATTTTCTTTTAAACAATTTTCAGATTGATATCCTGAATATCAATTTTGTTGCAAGTGTGTAATACAGTGCATTCTTCTTGCTGTCTCATAGTTTAAACGCATTATAATGGGAAGAATATGTTTCGTGCCTGGTTGTTCGACAATTAATGGTATTGAACTGGAACAAACTGCGGTTTTCAAATTCCCCGCATGTTTTCATGTTTCCTGTTTGTGTTGTGGTAACACTGTTATGGCATGAAGCAGTTTGGCTCGTCGTGATAACAGTTTGTACAATTTGACCATTTCTTCGTCGTCTTTCGAACGTGCTGATTGCAACTATCATCCGCTGTGCGCCGCCGAAATTATACGTTTTTGTTACACCACAACACGTATTTCTTGTGCCAGGTATGTGTTAACTTCCTGCATGCCCTTGTCTCATATTCATTCTGCGTTTTTACCAGCGTTTGATATATGTGCGATCGTACGCGTCGCCCTCGTCAGAGATTTTTTCCATCATCTACCATCACCACGTGCATCACCTTTGGTCGGATCCGGGCCGTCGCCAGACACCTTAAAAAACTCACGCCCCATCCACGAACACGCCAACAACATCCGCGCGCTTTGGCACATCTGGCACCCAACGAGTAGGGCCTAAAGGTCAGTTAAGCTAAATGCGATGGTCCTGCCACGATCACTACGTGGTTCCACTAGCTCGGTCGGCAAAGGTAGGAACGACCGTTATGGAGCCTCATCCAATATCTCCGAGGCAGGGGGCAGGTACCACTTGCGGCCACGCAACAAACCTGCCGAGG
This sequence comes from Tetradonia laticeps, assembly GCA_025400035.1. Classification (NCBI taxonomy): domain Eukaryota; kingdom Metazoa; phylum Arthropoda; class Insecta; order Coleoptera; family Staphylinidae; genus Tetradonia; species Tetradonia laticeps. Next base: position 4,347 of record JAODVP010094338.1, read on the forward strand.
CGTTCATCACCAACTATGACCACCCATGCGCCATTGGGTATCTTACCTCCGTGGCGCAATTGGTAGCGTGTCGTTCTAGTTAAACGAAGGTTGTGAGTTCGATCCCCACCGGTGGTTCACTTTTTCTGGAAGTTTCTGTGTTAGCGATTTCTCTCCGGTGGCCAATTCCTAGCTGACAAGAGACCAGCAGCGTTCGTTTTCCCTGGTGATGAACAAGTGTCAACAAATATTTTCAACCAAACCAGATCGTAATACAACTTACTTGCACGATATTGTTTTGACGGATGAGCCGCCATTTTCCGTGAAACAATATCCAATACCATTGGCAGATCGTGACGCTGTCCAACAGGAGATCGAGAGAATGGAGACGTTCGGTGTGATCTCACGGTCCACGTCTCCATTTTCGAACCCTTTGGTGGCAGCAGTGAAGAAAGACGGGTTTGGCTTGATTCTCGTCGTTTAAATTCCGTCATGGTGGGAGAATCTAAGGCGCCTCTTCCAATTGAGGATATTATTGCTTCATTGCCGCCCATGAAGTTTGTCTCCACCTTGGATTTGACGTCAGGTAATTGGCAGCTGTCTTTGAACCGTGTCATCGCAGATACACTGCATTTAGGGTAGGCTCACGGTCGTAGGAGTACAACGTACTTCCTTTCGGTCTGAAATCCGCCGTGTCATCGTTTTCCAGATGTGTCGATCTGGTACTTGGGAGTGATGTCGTCAGCTTCGCGTTCACTTATGTGAACGTCTTTCCACGAACATCTGGAACACATAGAACGCGTGTTCCGTAAGTTGACTGCAGCCGGTATGACGTTGAATCCACGTACGTGTAAATTTCTCTGCAACTCCGTGGATTTCCTCGGCTACCGATTTTACGTAGATGGTTTGCGTCCCAATCCGGAGAGAGTGCTGGCAGTATCTAAATTTCCATGCCTAACCAACAGGAAACAGCTGCAAGCATGGTCCGGGTAGTGAAATCTCATGCTTGTCGGGAGAGGTTTTTGATCAAATAAATCACTTCGTTAAGTGTTAATTAGACTACCAACGCATCTTCAATTTTCAGTTTCAGGATCCGGATCATCGCCGATTTTTCTTTACAGTTTGATTAACACTAAATAAAAATTTGGACGGCGACATCTACTTGTTCATTTAATTTACATAATTTTAGTTTTGTGGCTGAATTCATTGCGATTCCAACTCTGGACTATCTCATTATCTTAGGGGTAGACGTGATGTTCGTAATGGGTATCACGCTTCATTTCACTTCCAACCCACTTCGAGTGAATATCGGAAGCCAGAAGATCCCCACGAGGACGTATCGCCACCATTATGCCCCTCCTTCTAGTGAGTCGCTAACCTTGGCCGCGATCCACAAGACGTCCGCACCCAGAGCATGTGCCCATTCTGGCGATTTCTCTCCGGTTGCCAATGTCCAGCTGACAGTTGACCAGCAGCGGTCGTTTTCTCTGGTGGTCCACAAATATTTTCAACCAAACCACGTCATATTACTACTTAAGTGCACGATATTGTTTTGACGGACGAGGTTCCATTTTCCGTGAAACGATATCCATGCAGTATGCACTGTGAAGGCGGACTAAATTTGCAATGCTTTATGTTGGTTTATGCGCGCCAATTTAGAGGTGGGGCTTTGAATGCTGCGCACGTGTGGGGCGTTGTAAACTTTGTAGGAATTCGGGGGTACCATGAAGATGTGCTAAATTTGCAATGGTTGATGTTTGCGCAGGCAAGTGCGTACCGTCTAGACGCGCCGAATTCGGAGCGACTTGTGCGGCACGCAAGTACGCGCATACAAGTCGCTGTCATCTGGACCGCACCTAAGCACTAGCGTAAACAACTCATTCTCCGGTTGCCCGCGCTGCAGCAAGAGGACGCCAAGTTATTAAGGTTACGTCACCACCGTGATTGCGTGTTGCATGACAACATCTTATTTCAGGCGTCGTCAGCGGATCAACAAGCGCTTTTGTGCATTCTTGTTGACGCGGTGATTCGAAACTATCACCAGGAGTACGTTCATTACGGTGTATATAAGACCTGGAGTTCGCGAAAGCGTGACATATGGTCCTCAGGTCTTTATCGCGCGGTAAAGCGGGTGATCGAGGGGTGCCTTCTTTGCCAACAAACGAAGGTAAGTATTCGTCCGCAAGGTCAACTGCAACCGGTGCTACCTGCCCATATCAACGAACTGCTGGCAGTTGATTTGTACGGCCTATTGCCCATATCAGTCGCCGGTGCCAAGTATGTTTTTGTTGTCTTTGACTACTTCAGCAAGTATACGAAGTTGTATGCTTACATCTGTATGCACTAAGAAACTGTCAGAATACTTCGATTGTATTAGAAAACCGATGAAGGTGTTAAGTGACCAAGGTACTCAATTCACTTCCTCCCGATGGAGTGACTGGCTAAAGACGTAGAATGTACAGCCCGTGTTCTGCTCCGTACGTAATCCGCAAGCCAATCCGAGCGAACGAGTAATAAAGGAGTTGGCTTGTTTGCTTCGCGCTTACTGTGGCAGTCAACACAAATGTTGGGCCAAACACCTGAGGAAGTTTGAAGAATTAATGAATCAGGTGGTTCATGATTCGACGGGGTTCGCGCCAGCTGAACTCCACAACTTCCATCTTACATCACCTTTTCGAGTGCTGTGTTCTTAGGCATACCCTTTGCCTCACATTCATTCTGCGTTTGTACCAGCGTCTGATATATGTGCGATCGTACGCGTCACCCTCGTCAGGGATTTTTTCCAAGCACCTAGCCCCCGATTTGACCAGGTAGTGCGAGATTGCATCTACATATTCAAATGTGCGCTGCCCGCTAAACCACCTGTCACTGCCCTTCTACTTCACGTACTCCGCCCGGCCGGCATTCTCTGCCGTATCTTCCAGGGGGGCGAACAGCACGATGTTGTTGTACTGCGATGTTTCGGGAGTCTTCCTTCCTACTCGGTTACGTGTCTCGTATGGATGGCGCTTTGCGGCCACGGTTTAGTGAAGTCCGTAGTCCGCCTCCCGTGCGCTGCCACGAAGTCATTGCATAGACTTTCCAAGTCTAAACGTCTATCCCTTCTTGTGTGCATCTCCTTCTGCTCTCTGCATCCCAGGTGTAGGTCGTCTGCCGCTGCGGGGACCGGAAATGTGATTTTCGCTCCTCGTGGGTGCTTTAACCTGACGACTTGCCTTAGCGCGGCTATTAGAGTTGTGGGCTCTTCAAGTCGCGCCAATAGCAGCGCATCTTCCATGCCCTCATACATGAATGAGGGGTCGCCAACCCCTGTTGATGTCCGTGGTTGGTCTTCCTGCGTTGCTTCTCGCGTCTGTGTCTCCGGGTTGAGTGTCTCGCCTCTTACCCAGGTCGTCTTCCACCAACCGATAGCTTTCCCCGCGTTCTTGCGTAGGTTTTCGAATTTTTGTTCTTCAGAGCGCGCATCGCTGCTCTACCGCGTCTGTTACTGGTTCCGTTGTCTGTCCCGCTCATCGTTGGCTTTGCAAGTTACGATTAGCCGAGCGATTTTCTCGTATTCCTCCCAGGCCGTTTTATTCTCCATCATTCTATGGAATGCCTCGCCTAGATTGCTCTTCATCGTGCCTTTGAAGGTTGCTCTCTGACTGTCCCATTTGCGGCAGTGTAGTAGGGTGTGCTCTGCTGTGTCCCGGTCGGCGCAGTAGGAGCACTCCTCCGTGATGCCTGGTTTAAAACGAGAGAGGAATACATTGAATCCACCATGCCCTGTTAGCATCTGCGTGATCGCGTATCCGAGCTCGCCGTGTGTCCTGTTGTACCATGGGTTGATATTTGGTATGAAGCGCCTAACATGGTCTCCCTTGTTGGAGGAAGCCCAGCGCTCTTGCCATTTCCGGGTCGTCTGGTCCCGAGCAGAGGTTCGTTCGGATCTTCTGTGCTCTTTCGGCATGCTTGCCAGCAATGCTATCTCCTCCGCCATTAGATCTATTGGCGGGGTTCCGGCCAGGACGAGTGCTGCATCCGTGGACACAGTGCGGAATGCGTGTATTGATCGCAGAGCGCATCTTCTGTGTACCGCATGCATTATGTACCTGGCTATATTAGCCCCCCTTGCTTCCACCCAAATGGACGCTCCGTAAAGGAGGACCGATCGTACCGCACTTGTGAGGACTTTCCGCTTTTGCTGCCCAGGGCCTGCGATGTTTGGGAGAAGTTGGTATTTTCCGCTTACCCGTGAATACCACCCACTCTGTCTTCTGGGGGGCGATATTTAGAAGGGCCCCTTTCGTCCACTAGATCGTGATGTTGACGGCCGCTTGGGTCCTGCCTACGAGGTCTTCTATGTGCCTGGTGCAGCTGACAATCGCCAGGTCGTCTGCGAAGGTCTGGAACGATACGCCTTCTGGGAGTTCCAGTTTGAGTAGCGACTCATATTGGACGTTCCGCAGGGCTGGTCCCAGGATCGACCCGTGTGGAACGCCACGGCTTAGCTTTTGGCTGGTGTTGCCTGTTGAGTCGTGGAAGCGCACCATTCTGTCTTGCAGGTAGGAGGCGATTTGCTGCTGTAAGTACATTGGGAGTCCTGCTTGGCTGAGAGCCGCCATAACATGCCCCCACGAGACCGTATTAAATGCGTAGACTATGTCTATGGTGACTACCGAGACGAAGCCCCTGGTCCTTCTAGTACCCCCAAGCTCTGCCAGACCTTTGTCTGATAACGTCCAGCGTAGAACTGCCCTTGCGGAATCCGAACTGATTACCGCTCGCGAAACCATCGAGCTGGGGTTCCATTCTGGAGAGTATCACCCGTTCAAATAGTTTCCCCATCCCATTGAGTAGGCATATCGGCCTGAAGTCCCCGGGGGAGCTCACTTCGCTTTTCTTCTGAATTAGCGCCACGTTTGCCTGCTTCCAGCAGTCCGGGAATACTCCTTGCCTTAGGCATCTCGTGAAGACGCTACGGATCTTGTCTGGTGCCATGAGGATGCCATGATGATAGCGGAGACTGGGACACCGTCTGGACCCGGGGCCCTGTGCGGGTTAACCTTTTGGACGGCTTCGAGGAGCTCGGTCTCTGTCACTGGCTCCGCCTCGTAGCGTCTCAGCTTTTGTATTGTGATGCCGGTTTCCTGGGGATGCTCGTCCGGGAAGAGATGTTTCATGGCTAGTTTGGCCAGGTTGAGGTCTGGTGCAGGCGGTCTGTAGAGTCGCCCCATGACGATTTTGTAGGGTCTCCCCCACGGATCCTCGATGGTAGCGATGAGGGCTCGCCATGCTTCCCTTTTGCATTCTCTAATCCGTCGCTTGAGTTCGGCTTTCAGCCTTTTAACCTGGGCCGCAGCCAGTACGGCTTCTGGACTCCTGGCGGGTAGTCTCTGAAGGACTCGTCGAGCACGGTGTACTAGTGTACGTGTGTCGGCTATGTCCTTATTCCACCAGTGGACGGGTTGGCGGGAGTTGTTGCGGCCTCTCTTGCGCTGGCCGTAGATTTGATTGCAGAATGCCCTCAAACCTTGTTGGACTGTGGCTGCGGCGCGCTGAGCATCGTCCGGCATTTGGCCGCGAGCGATGGTAGCCTCTATCGCGCTCCTGTCTAATGTGTGGCTCACCTGGCGAACTCGCCATTTCCTGGCTGGTAATACTGGAGTTGCTGTTGGTCTACTCTGGGGTTCCATGACTATGAGTCTGTGGTCGCTTACTGTCTCTTCATTAGAGACTCTCCACGACCACAGCCCTGCCATATGACTCGCGAATGTCACATCGGAGTTACTCCGTTGTGTCCGTCGAACGAAAGTGGGGTCATCCCCATTGTTGAGCAGCGTCAGGTTTAATGACGCTGCTAACCCTAGGAGCAGATGGCCCCGGTGTCCGTGGACCTGGACGCTCAGCTGGTCGATTTCGCGTTAAAATCTCCTCCTACTATGGCTTTTGGTTGACATTTGCTGAGAGCGTGCTCGACTTCCCTGAGCGTATTCTCGAACTCTGCTATACTGGAGTTCGGGGAGGCATAGCAGCTGACGAGGGGTCGTCCGTCTGCTATGACTCCAATCACGTTTACGCCAATGTAAAATACCTTAGTTGCGATACGTGAATCCCATACTGCCACTGCCGCATTTCGCTTATTCGAGTGAAACCAGTTGGTCTGGGTCATTGCCTTAACCGGCTCGGTTAGCCGCCTGGGCGTGCAATTCCTGCGCCACCCGCGTGTGGTTTAGATTAATCTGCCCCACACGCATCGGAGACGGCCGTGTTCCCTGTCTCCTGGGCGCTGGTTGTCAGTCGCGCCTCCAGGCAAAGATGGCTCTTGCCGATGTGGGCCACGTTTTTGTTTCCGGCGTCCTTACATGCTATGCACATGGGTTCGTTCGTGCATTCCAGACCTTTATGGCCAACTTGCCCGCACCGATGGCAGTGGTTGGTTCTATCCGGACCGATGCACTCCTCCTTCTTATGGCCAAAGCCTAGGCAGCGGATGCATCGACGTTTGAGCTTGGCTCTATCGTCTTTGCCAATCGCAGGTGTCTGGATTTTGGGTGCGCCTGAGCTACCTCCTCCCTCGTCGTTGTGTCGTCCAAGTCGAGTATAACTAGAAGGGAGCCTCGCATGGCGTCCCTGATCTCTGTATCCGTGCCTAGCGCCGTTTGCCGTGTCGCCTTGGTAGCACCAACATCGGCGTCCTAGTCAAGCACAATTCTTAGCGCCCCATTGACGCCTCTTTGATCCCTGCCTTAAGGTCACTGGCCAGGTTGGTTTTAACCGCTGTAACGGACTTGGCGTAGGTATCGACTTTGATTAAAAGGACCCTCGCCTCCTTTCCCGGGGGTGCTGCTGCAATCTGGGCCGCATAAGAGGGCTTAGATGCTAGGTGGAATATCCATTCTAGCTCGCTACCCTGGAGGATGACCTCTGCCAGTTTCCGAAGAGTGTTCGGCGGTATTCTGGCGGCTGACATTACGTGAGCCGCCTTGGCGCCGCCGATCTTCATCTGCTCCCTAAGGTTTTGGAATCCCCAGTTGGGTATCGTACCTCCGTGGCGCAAATGGTAACGTGTCGTTCTAGTTAAACGAAGGTTGTGGGTTCGATCCCCACCGGTGGTTCACT
>JAODVP010094370.1:0-11421 GCA_025400035.1 Tetradonia laticeps
ACAGTAAATATAGTGCGGGCACTTACCGGCCTCGGCCAGTGCTCTGCCGCGCACTGTGATGACTTCCTTTAGAGTATAAATTCTCAAAAATTAATAAATTAAACTCTAATTATAATGTTAAATAGGTATCTATCAGCTACGCGTCTCGTTATAACTGACAATTTATTAACGGAACAATTGTTATTGAATATCAAAGTTTGTAATTTCTTTCATCAACGATTATCATTAATATTATATTTCTATCCATTATAGCCACCACATCGTCTGTTCCTGAAACATCATATTCGAGTTCCGAAGGAGAGGAGGACTTTTTCGATGCAAACGATGCTCCCTTCGCAAACAGTCAAACAGCAACACCTACGTAAGTTAATATAGGTATTTTAATACGTAGCTTGATAAATTCACTTTGGTTTGACATAGTTTAATATTCCTGCTAGTAGGTAGCACCTGCGAAAGGGCAGGTAACCCTTCGTTTTTTGATAATCATAAAATCAGTTTAGGGTGATTCATGCGCAAGCGCAACATACAACGCCTGCACTACCCCTGCTAGTTATCGGCTTTCCGCCCAGTGCGAGCTGACGGTATCCTGCGTCGAGCTCCGTCTTACAATTAATCGTTGTCGACAGTCAATTGTAGTTTTGTATTTACAAAAATCGCGCGTAAGCTTAAACTGGACAATAACTTCAGACTTCCATCGATTAATAATTCATTTCAAATCGTATTCATATGATTCATACTTCGTGTTTTCCACGGGATAATTCCTAGCAACACATTCGTGAAAGAGGAACTTTGCCTGTTTGTGTTTATGTTCGTGTTGTTTATTATTTATATGACGTCGCAAATACCACATGGGTGCGCATCGTATTTCGTATTTTAGATTTAATATCGCCCAAGATTAATATTTCGCATCTGATTGCAAGAAACAATTTTACAATAAACTAGCTTGATGAGAGCTTAGACCAATAAGATGATGCGCCTAATTCAGCACCGTTTGAGCCTGAAGAGACGTAATAGCAGGGAGTATGTATAAATGTCATTATTTAGTGAGATATTTGATGTTATTTCATTATCAACATCAAAATTGATAGATTTCCTTTCATCCGTCTTCATGCCATTTAATTTTATTCGATTTTTGTAAGCATTTACTCTAATTTTGTATTTTATGGGCTTTGTTGCAGTGTCAATGTGACAAATTGTTGAATAACATACTTTGTCACTGGTATTTTGTTGTACATTCACTCAGTTGATGTAAACGCGCTATTATTTTATAAATGGTTGTTTGCAGTACTGTGCGACAGTTTAACGCCGACGAGGAACAAGCTTCGACCACACATAGTCTTTTTGCAAGGAAACAATCATCATTAGTAGAGCCTTCTGCACATAACATTCCACATCAGGCATCCCTTGATGATAATATTGATTACGATGGTAGTTATTTTGCTTCTTTTACAAATATAGTTTGCTGGGGTGGAACGACCACTTATAAAATTCATGCTATTTTTAGCGCTGTACGAAGATGACACCGAGACAGATGTTCAACTCGACCAACAAGGCTCTGTAATCAAGCACATGATAGGTCAGGTTAAAATCGGTATGGATTTAACCAAGGTTGTGCTTCCCACGTTTATTTTAGAGCGACGATCGCTTTTGGAGATGTATGCGGATTACTTTGCTCATCCGGATATCTTCGTCAGGTTGGTATTGGTAATATTAATTAGAGATCCATTCATGAAAATTATTAAATTGATTATTCATTATTCAGTATCGCAGATCAGAAAGATCCTCGTGATAGAATGGTACAAGTTTTGAAATGGTATCTGTCATCATACCATGCAGGTCGCAAAAGCTGTGTGGCGAAAAAACCATACAATCCAATTCTAGGTGAAACCTTCAGTTGTTATTGGGATGTCTATCCCAATAAAGACCAGAATAGTCCCAAAGTGAACGAAGGGCCTATACCGTGGGCATCTGTGGATCAACTTAGTTTTGTTGCTGAGCAGGTCTCGCATCATCCTCCAAGTAAGAATCTAAGCTCTACTATAATACACTGCTATTAATGTGTCGCTTTTCAGTTTCTGCCTTTTACGCAGAACATTATAATAAACGAGTAACTTTCAACGCCTACATTTACACGAAATCGAAATTCCTCGGGTTGTCAATATGTGTGTACAATATTGGCAACGGGGTAGTGTCGGTGCTGGAGCATGACGAGCAATATGTGGTCACTTTTCCGAACGGTTACGGCAGGTCAATTCTGACAGTGCCTTGGATTGAGCTGGGCGGATCAGTGACTATCTCATGTGCTAAGACTGGTTACAGTAGTAATATTGAGTTTCTAACGAAACCGTTCTACGGCAACAAAAAGCACAAAATTACGGCGGATGTGTTTGGGCCTAATGATAAAAAGCCCTTCCTTACGATTAATGGAGAGTGGAATGGCGTAATGGAGGCAAAATGGAATGACAAGGTATGTCCTCTAAGCTTTTTGCTGGGTTTACAATCTGGGGTAGGCTTAATTCAGTGTTGGGGGTTACAGGAGCCAGAGGAGTTTATTGACGTCCATAAGTTAGAAATCGTCCGTAAACAAGTGCGACCCATCAGTCAGCAGGCTGACAACGAGTCGCGGCGTCTCTGGAAAGACGTGACGGCCGGATTAAAATACAATAATATTGACAAGGCTACGCATGCGAAGTTTGAGCTGGAGCAAAAACAACGAAATGAGGCGAAGGACCGGAAAGCTAACAATGAGGACTGGGAAACAAAAGTATGTATGCATTTATCTCTAATATAGGAAGAGGTGAGTCGGGACACTAGACGAATACTGTGTGTGATGGTTCATTTTCATGGATATTAGAACAATTGAGTAATCTGTGTTTGTACTTTACAGTTGTTTAAAAAATCCAATGAAGAGGAAAACTGGTTATATACTAATTCATTAGAAACTCGCATGGCAAGACCTGCAAACAGTTGAAGTTCTAATTAACAATTCACTTGCTTGTATTCGCCATCCAATTAACTGACACGCATAACAAATCGAACCTGTTAATTTATAAATCAATGAATACGTGTGACAGTTTCAATTTCCAGCGTGGTGTGAACAATTTCTATTTTCAGAACGAATATAGTGAACTGTGATAATAAATTGCAACATAACAAAACTTAAGACTTTCTTAAGTGTGCTGCAAAGTGTAGGTGAAGGACAAATCAGAACTGCCGGTCGGTGTTTTGTTAAAATGTTTAATGTTTAATACTTTTATTAAGTTTTCTAACGCATATTATCACAAAGTGTGTAATAAGTGAGTAATTGACCTGAAGCGGCGAACATGAATGAATATGTCTGATAGGAGGATGCGGATATGATGCGAATAATAACAATATAAGATTTAATCATGTCAGGTGTACATAGAAGACATTTATGATGCTGGTATGGTTGCGTCTTCCTCTTAATTTTGGAAGTTTTATGATTGATACTGTTTTTGCTTTGAAACACATTTATTTTGTCTATTATTGATTTTAATTTGTATGGATTGTATGTATACAAGCGTATACTGTGAATTTTAGGTTAGGTAAGTAGATCTGTAAGAATTGTATCAGATCTCTTTATTTTATGCGTTATAATTACTTATTTTAGTAGCAGCCAAATGAGACAATGCATACCTAACCTGAGCTATATCTTGTTAAGCCAAGTATGTGCAACAACATTCTTTGTTAAATCAAAAGACAAAGAATAGTTTTATCGTAGGTAATGAGTACAAATTTTGCATGCGATTTTCACCGTCCACACGAGGAAACAATCGCACCAGTTACGAAGTTATATAACCTTAAAACTTGCTTGAAAATAATGTTAATCCACAGTTGTTGCATAAACTTGGAGAATCCGATAGAATACTTGATACTCGTACATAATTTATTTTGGTTGTAAACACCCCACAGATGTTAGTTTTACATATCAAATTCTCATTCTAACTCCTACAAATTATTCTAAAGACTATTACTACTACCTACCTACCTAATTCTAGCGAAAGCAATAAAGCTAATTTTACCGGATAGTACACCCCGTTGAATGTTACTAATTTGCAATTAGTGTATAGGAATTTTCGTGAAATTCGCTATCCATTTGATATAACTGGGTACTCTTGTATACACAGTGGGATATCCCCATGAGCAATAACGTGCACCATATGAGACCAAGCCAATCTGAAAATAAAATTGTCATTTATTTAATGAATCATTCATGTTTTCTAAACATATAATTGATATAAAAATAATTACCAGCGTATTGTCGATAACCAGAGGGCCTCCAGAATCACCTTGACAAGCGCCATGTCCATCCATACCGGAAGTACAAATATTTGTGTAAACAGCATCGCGGTCCTCGAACCAATTGTTACATTGTTGGTTATCCATTATATCAAGGTGGATGAACATTAGGCGTTTGCTGGTGTCTCCTCTATCGCTTCTTTTACCAAACCCGGAAACGGTGGCAATTCGATTAAGATAATTACGATTGATGTCGGATATACTTGGGAGCGGAATCGGACGAATTGCCTCTGCATTTGCATAAATATACCCAGGAATTATGTAAAAAAGGTAAGATTATAATTTGATATACCCCTACTTGTATATTCGATGCTTCCCCGCATTTGCAGCAAACAAATGTCATGACGCAAAGAGTCATGGTCATACTTTTTATGTATAATATACCGATGGGCATCACGGCGAACTTCGTCTTTGTTAAATTTCAAAAGTATGGTTGTTCCCAATATAATTAATATACGTGACGGCCTGGAAATGGTCCCAAAAATTAAATGTATATCTTCCTCTACTGTAATCTGCTAGTGATTCCAAATTCAAACCTTTCAAAAATGCAATGTCCAGCCGTTATGACAAATTCCTTTGATATTACTGAGCCCCCACAAAATAAAACACGACCGCTTCGGCCAAAAATATAGATAGCTGCTTGATAAGGAAGTTGGTATGGTTTTGCAATATTTCCACCAAGTATTCGGAACCCAAATTTAGGTTCATATAATTGAATGGAATGAAGGTCAATTGAGTCAGGATGGGTGAAATTATCATTGTCAATTGTCTCCACTAGAAATAAGTCATCCTCGATTAAGTCCTGTTCTTCTCCCTACAATAAAAACTATTAAGATTGGGCAGTCCTGAAGAGTAGGTTTTTTATTATTTCTGTATGTTGGTTCTCTCAACTTTATTTTAACTTGTTTACCGCAGAATTTGATATAAAGATGATTGAGAGAAGCACGCACGATAACGGGAACAATAATGTTGGCATCATATTGAGAATTACTACATATGACAAGGTTTGGAAACTATTTAAAGTATCAGTAATTATTGTAATTGTGCCGTAAAGTGTAAATAATTATGTATTTAGGAAAATTCCACGGTGCAGATGCAATTATCAAGATTATAGAAAATTATGTTATTGTTTTAAATTTTTTTGGACTAAACATTTCGCTGTATATTACATATTTATATTCATGAAATAATACATGAAGTTTTTGTGTAATAAAAGGGAATTCATATCCGGGACTCGAACCCATCTACCATATTCTGTTCCTCTTCATAATTTTACTTGTATTCATACTATTTGTAGAATGTGGTTACATATACATTTTTAAATTATAGGTAAATGTGTTTCTTTGAGATATCTCAGTCCGTCGATTTGACCATTTCTTTTTTTTTTTCTAGAACTGCCATATTCGAATATATAACACGCTGAAACAAACTGGGGTCACTTAATAATCTGCGCAGAATGAAAAATTTAATGCAGAGAATTAATGAAAAATACGTTTTGCTAATTGACTACCGTAAGATTCTATTTACGGTAGTCAATTAGGAAGGTAATAGATTGTAGTTTCTTTTATAATGCGCAAATTGAACCACACGCTAGTAGCAGGTTTGCATCTTAACAGGCGGTTGAATAGGACCGCCGGGCGTGAGGTGAGATAAGTAGCAAACAAGTAAATTCAATAGTTTCCCATTCCGTATGCAGTTCCCTATAACTACTCGTTATTTTCATTAATTTATTCTGCAAAAACCAGTTGAGGTCCTGGGCTGCGGTCTTTTTGTAAAAATTCTACATATTTTTAACTCTCTGAAGTAAATTTTCTATTGTGTGCTGATTAATTGACCCCAGTTTGTCGCACCGTGTAATCATTGTAGATTCATATTTCGTTTTACATTGTATAATGACGTAAAATCAGCAATATAACCGAAAAATATCCCAAGAATGACTGAATTTTAAAAACTACATAAGAAAACTTCAGATCGCAATAATTTTTTGCAATTTAACCAGACAACGAAGCACATGTGAGTTCATAAGAACAGTAAGGGATATAATGAACTAGGCATTGTTATAAAAATACAATTAAATAAAATAAGGAAGGTTCATTTATTGCCCAAACAAACAACATTAAAATTTTGTAGTGCAGGTATAAAGCAGTAGAAATTTAATCATCAGAATTTTGAATCGCAATATTGGGGTTCATTAAAATTCAATCAAAATACATCTTACCAATCAACATCCTTCAAAATATAATAACACAAAATTGAAAAACAGTTAAATATACAAAGAATACCCGATAAATGTCGAGTACCTTTCTAGAATTCATAAAAACTAAAACTTTAAAGAAGCAAACAGGGTAAAGAAAAACAGAACAAAAACCGCAAAAAAATATGGAAATGTTATAAAATTTTTCAAATATGTTTCTTAATGTCAAAAACGTGTAAACTATGTAATATCATAAAAATCCGAGGCCCAAAAATGACACAAAACTGTTGTTTGTAGCATAATTTTCCTCAGGGGGCTGAAGAACCCTCCCAAATAAATTTTAAAAACTGTATTTAGCTTTGGCAATTACGCAGCCTCCTTCGCCTAAAACTATACAAGATTTCGGAAAACAGTCGTGAACAGTGTTTTGTGTTTTCAATTTCTACTCTCGAATGGAAATGACTTAAAATAGGAATTTTGGATAAAACGATGAAATTGGGAATCTTACTCCAATTCAAACTCATATTCCACTTGGGTTCTGTTCGTTCAGAACATTCGCATTAACCGGAAATTAAAAACAAACATCTAATATCTGGAGGAGAACATATGCATCAATAGATGCAGCTAGTAAAAGCTAGAAAATCTAGTTTGTTTAGACAAAAAAGCTTTCAAAGATATAATAAAATATTCAATTTACAGAAATAAACAAACGATAACTTCAAGGGTCAATAGCCACTTTGTTATCAGAAATTATGAGCCAAAGTTCAATTAACTAAAGAAACTACAACATGCTCCACGGTTTCTACTGCAGTCATCTTGAATACGTCCAAACAATAACAAATAATTTTATTAAGCATTAAAACACCACATTTAGTATAAGTAACAATGCGAATCACGAAAAGACTTTATTCTATTGTAAAAGGTCCCGAACTATGGGGAAAAATTTCGCCAAAATCAGCTGGATACAACATATTCGAAGCTTTAAAGAAAAACCTAAATAACAAAAATGCCGCCATTGTAAGTTAAATTCCTTAGATTGCCTATCAAAAAAAAATTTCAATTAATAATTAATGCATGTATTGTATATATCCACATAGTTAGATGTTAAAACAAAGGAATCAGTAACCTATGAAACTCTGCTTAATGACACTATGAAATTAGCATCTTGGATGAGGGTATCAACACTACGCAAAAATGACGTGATATCATTATGCTCCGAAAACAGTCTTTCTTATTTTACGCCAGCCATATCAGCGTTGTATGAAGGAGTAACAACTGCTATGATTAATCACACGTCTGCAGAAGGAGAGATTCTGCATGCGTTGAAACTAGTCAAACCTAAAATGGCGTTTTGTTCAGCTGCAGTGTGTGATAAGTTCTTAGCTCTTAAGAGGAAAGGTGACATTCCGTTTGTAGATGAAGTGATAATTCTAGAAGAGTTGGGAGATAAGTTATCTCGTACAATTAATTCTAACTATGAACCTATGCCATTAAATGAGACGAAAGTACATCCTGCGCTTGTATTGTTCTCATCAGGAATTACAGGATTGCCTAAAGGTGTCATATTAACACATCAGAATTTGAATGCAAGGCAAAACCAGGCGGAGTAAGTATAGAATAGTTATATTTACGTCACAATGCGTGATTTAATTAATGTATGATTTTGTTTAGGGACCCCCGACAAATATTATCTTATATAGATGATAGTGTCACGGTAATGCCGTTCTGTCACTCTCTTGGTTTCATGATCGGGACTGGTTTGATCAGAAAAGGGAAAACGTTAAGATTTCTGTCATTATATAACGAAAGAGATTACTTACAAACAATACAACATTTCAAACTGCAATACCTTATAGCAAGTCCTCCTGTAGTGGTACTTCTCGCAAAGAGTCCGATGGTAGAAGATTATGATCTTTCGTCTGTTAAAGAAATAATATGCGGAGCTGCACCTTTAAGTACAGACGTGGCGCAAATGGCAAAGCGACGTCTGCCGAATTTGAAGAAAGTCACACAGGTCTATGGACAAACTGAAGCATCTTTAGTAGTTGTAGCTCATGGGTCAAAGGATGATGTACGAATGGGGTCTTGTGGAAAAGTCGTCGGTGGTCATCAAGTAATGATTAGGGACCCTGATAACGGAAGAGTTTTGCCAGCAAATGAAATTGGAGAGGTTTGTATCAAAGGTCCTTTGGTAATGCAAGGTTATTTTAATAATGAGGATGCAACTAAGCGATCTTTTACCAAGGATGGATGGTTGCTAACTGGTGACATGGCGTATTATGACGAAAACGGATATATTTACATTGTGGATCGTTTGAAAGAACTCATTAAGTATAAAGGGTTTCAAGTACCTCCTGCTGAGATAGAAGCGCTGTTGATGACACATGATTCAGTGAGTGATGCAGCGGTGGTAGGTCTTTCAGATGAAATGTGTGGTGAACTGCCCGTTGCGTTTGTTGTTAAGAAACCGAATGCGGAAGTTACTGAACTTGATATTTTATCATTTATTGAGAAACAAGTGTCTACAGCAAAACGACTGCATTATGTTAAGTTTATTGATACTATTCCAAAAACTTCAAGTGGGAAGTTATTGAGAAAGGAATTGAAACACATTGTGCCAATTGCAATGAATTGATTCGGACGATTTTGACAAGAAGTTACCATAACTTATTAATTGTTAAAATTATTGATTATATTAGTTACAATACAAAACGTTCAATAAAAATAAAGATTTATCTACTTAAGAAGGATTTTCATATTTAAATATTTTTTATTGCATTGAATAATCAAAAGATTTATGGTAGGAACTAAATAAACATATCCTTAACACGTTTTACTTTTTAAATTTTTGTATAATTTATTACTATCCAAAATAATTGCTAGCACAGTAAATAAATAAGGCTATATATTTGTCATAATAAATTGTTCATTATTGTACATTGTACATCATCATAAATTGTTTTTGAATTCTTCACTTGCGTTATACTTTAGTTAGACAACCCAATATACACAAAATCTATGCAACTGCAATAACAAGTTTTTTCAAGCCACAGCACTGCGTCAACCACATGTCAACTTCTGCTGCGGGAGATAAATTGATTAATAAAAGTCTAATTCTAATAGTTACGAATCGATATAATATTACAAATAGCACGGTATGTCCTAAACGTAAGCTTATTCCATCATTATAATACAAACAATTCACAGAAATAATGGAGAAGGGAACTGTAGAAGGAGATCTTGTTGAAGAACAACAGTTTGTTGTTGATGATGTCAGTAAAATTATTAAGGACGCCATTGAAAGCGTTGTGGGCGGTAATACTTATCAACAAAGCAAGGTAAATGGATGGACGACGGGTGTGGTTGAAGCCTGCACTGCAGACTTGACGAAGTTAATGAAACCATACAAATATATAGTGACTTGTACCATCATGCAAAAGAATGGTGCCGGCTTGCATACTGCCAGTTCTTGCTACTGGGATGATAATACTGATGGAAGCTGTACAGTTCGTTGGGAAAACAAGACAATGTTTTGCATTGTGTCTGTTTATGGCTTAGCTATCTAATGATTGAAGTCCGAGGAAGACTAAATCTAATTCAAAGTGATGTCCTGCACTACTAGACTATTAATTCTAGCAATTATTTATTACCAATTTTAATGCACAGTATGTATTTTGTTAATAAAGGCATTTAAATCAATATTCCAGTGCATACAAAATAGAACTAATATAGGACGGCAACGTAAATACGGAAGTGTGGTCCCTTAATTAGTGCACTTACTTATGTTTCTACCCTTTTTTGTCATTTATAATATATTAAAAAACATAAGTGGATAATGGGGCTTACTCTATTCACGTTCATGAATACTTTAAGGTATTTTGCTTTATTGGTATACTATTTTGTATTTGAGTAAAAGAATTAATCAAATCGAATTATATATAATCTTTATTTTTATATTTGTCGACTAGTTTCGATCATTACCGATCTTCGTCAAGATACGAACATAAAACGTTCGTATTTATCATCGATAAATGATGGAAACTAGTCGACAAATATAAAAATATAGATTATATATACAATAAAACCTCCTAAATGTGGACACTTTTCGTGGGTCCCGGCAGAGTCCCATATAAAGTACATATGTTATACGCTCCCAAATGTGGACATGTACACCTTTGTTTGGTCCCGTTATAGTAAAATTCTAGTAAATTCACCTCTGTAATTTGGACACTTTTTTATCAAAAGAATACATATTAAACTGAAATTGAAGTAACACGGTGTCCATAATTATTTCCATACTTTTCAAAACTACTGCATTTGTGAAACATAGAAATCAAACGTTTGCATAATTTTTAACCATGAAATTCTCTCGCTAGCACATTCACCAGCCGAGCGTACTCTTGCATCTCGAAAAAAACACGTTATCTACGCGGTTGTTTTTACTTTAACTCAAAATACTATAGGAATAGAATATCCCGCGAAATACGTGTGTATTTCTTTGAGATATACCGCTCTGATGAGGTGAGTAACAAACATCTTTAGTGAGTTTTTAGTGCTGCGGCAAAAATCGACACTCTGAAGTGAAATATAACGACTGGAAAAGTGCCCACGCACTAGAACACACACAAAGCTACAAAATATGTGGATGCATGTGTACTTGGGCATATTATTGTTTCGCCCAAGTACACAAGTAAGAAATAATACGAATTTCTCAAATTCTAAATCTACAGTATTATTCCAAATTAGGGAGGTGTTTTACTAGTACGCAACTGATTTTTGTATTTTGCACAGTGAGATTGAAAGATTTTAAAACATAGGGATTCACATTGTGCGAACTTCTAACAGATTTTAGTTTTTACCGACTCATACGTCATCTCATACATCATCATTATTCTAGACTATTATAA
>JAODVP010094381.1:0-11406 GCA_025400035.1 Tetradonia laticeps
AAATTTTAAAATTTCACTATTGTGATAAAACATGCCGTCCTTTGAAGAGCTGTATCTGCATTCTTATTTAAAATTTGGTTTCACTCTATAAAAAATTTAATGTATTTCAAAATCAGCATAGAATAGTTTTATTCGAAAGCGCATATTTTCGCAGATATAGTGAACGGAAAACCATCAAAAAAAGTTCAGTGGGTACAAAAAGTTTGCAAAAGTCTTTCTAAGCTGACAACTAGGATATAAATGAACAGAACTGGCCGACTATTTGTGATTTTAATGTTTTATTAACTATACTATAGTATGTAGCTAAATGGATCATAATCATTCATTTGTAATTTTTTACTTAAAACCATGCTGAAATCTTTTCATGGAGACTTCGTACACGTCTTCCTAATACTTTCGTTCTGTGAATCGTGAAATAGATTTAAATCTTGTCGAGCACGGTTCGAGACCTTTAGAATATATTCAGGTGCGTCTGTGAAAAAGACTCTTTATACGCTCTTTTGGTGAAGGTGCACATCCGGAAAATGAAATAGTTTCTATGAGCTGGAGCGTATTAAGTAAAAATTGAAGAGTGGAACATTCCAAGTCAAAAACTGAGTCTTCAGATTGAATTCTAAAAATATACCAAAATAGCTCATTTTAAAATTTCTATGACTCTGGCTTTCTTCATTTAAAATTCATGTGGATATCTATCTACATCGTAGGTATCTTACTCTTTAAAAATGTATCAGCATGGATGTTAAGGTACCTAATTAATCCGTAAAGATGTGGTAGATGTTAATTATTGATATGCAAATTGTGCATCTACTTTGTCTTTGACTCTATCCACCTTTTACGTTTTGCATGAATCCGGAAGTGGTGAGCTTTCATGAAAGCCATGCCCGTTCAAAGCTCGTACGGAAAATGCGACCAAAAAGTGAACATAAACTAAACTATCGACAATCCCAGGTCCCACGAGGTATATAGTCAACCCTTGTAACCCAAAACGGATGAACGGGAACCTTAATAAACCAATCTCTTAACCCTCCTTTCTAGAATCTAACCGTAGTCAACCTAAGCAAGTAGATTTAGTTAACAAATTTAAAAGATGAAATTTTTGCTGCGCTGTAATAGTCTGTCGTAGGTACAATGATTGGAATTCCTGCAGCTGGACGCAAATTACATTCGCTTTTGTTCCGCTTGTATTTGGGCGGTTGGGGTATGCGGGTACGAAATTTATGTCCCAGGTGCCCACATTCTTCCACCTTCCTACATTCGTACAGTGTGGGTGTAGAGGTGGGGGAGTCCTGGGAGAACTCCATTGTAGTTACAGAGCCTAGATGTTCCAGCTTTGGTGTTCCGGGTCCTTTCTACATCTTTTCGAATAGCGCGCGCTTGCTCGGGTGAAATACAAGCGACGGGCAATGTAATAGTCTCTCGCATTTGGCCGTAGCGTAAATTCACTCCGCGGTTGTAACTTGCAGGCGCATATTATAAAACAACTCCAGTGCTGTTGTATTCTTTTCATGGTGTTCTCGAAAAACAATAGAGAACCTTGCATTGTTGTATGAATTGGAAAATAATAGAGAGTAATATAAATGAGGATGAAAATTTAGGTATTTTAAGTACTTCTTCAATTACTTAATTTTATATATAAATCCGTTCTTTATATCTCCTCACCTTCATTACCATGTCAAGAGTAAAAGATGAAATGGTTTCGCATATATAAAGGAAACTTTATCACTTTTGTTGGGGTTGTGTTACGCAACGTTTTCATATGGCACGTGTGTTATGTCTGTTTCGCGCACTAAGCAACGCACTTGCTACTCCAGGACTAATAAAAACTATTTTATTCAACACTATTCTGCATATGTTGGTCAATCGGTAATTTCGATATATACATTAGGGACAAACAAATACAATTTTGTCTTCTACGTTTTATTAGTCGTATCCACTGATAGTCCTGATCTTTCACTGTCCCCCATTTACTACAACTTGTCTAAAAAGAAAAACGGCAACACCGCTTCGGACTATAAAATAAAGCACATAACAATATATTGTATGTTTTTTCTTCACTTCCTTCTGCAACCCCGCTTACCATCGTCCATTTCCGCTTCGATTTTTCCGCCTGCTTGCGGCGTGTAAACCTACAGGGCTTTGTTTTCCTTGCTACGCGTTTCTACACGCCTGACTTCCCAACGTCTTCAGTAACATAGCTTAGTAGTAAAGTAATTCCCTGCATTGTTTCAGGCCGGAATCTTTCGAATTTTCATGCAGATTTATAGACCGGTTATTATACCCTCATGGATATCCTTTGAGTTGAGTGTGATACCTTGATCGTTTCTTGTATATTCAAAATTATGTCTAGAGGTTTTGTGATTGAGTTTAACCAAGTAATACCCTAAAATAGGTTTTGATTTCAAATAATGTAGGCACTGTTGTTTGATTTTAGTGTGTAGGACCAAATACAATTGTTTCAACGGATCCGTGATTTGGAAACTGTGGAGATTGCAGAGATATAATATCCAGTATGGTAAGGGTTGTGTTAGGCTCGCTAATTACAGATGGCACTTGATAATGCGAACATGACTCGGAACACATTGAGGCCAATTTTCGCATATCCCGCATTTGAATGCGGCACGCGCCATTTGAATTTCAAGAGAATCCTCGTAATTTACAAGTTGCATGCTGATGCGTTGGAATAGTAGAATGTCGATGCAGATTATTAATTATCCGAGAATAATCTATCCATACATCTATTACGCTTACCACTAGTTGGTGGAGCTATGCGAGTATTGATGTTTCCCGTCCTTAATCTCCTCTTATCCCGGATAGGCGAGTACTCGTTGCTATTTCTCTGAATGCTATTCTTTGGGCTGAAAGCGCAATATGCGAGGGATAAACCGACAAACCGACATACGGTGATGGCGAAAATACGTACGGAACAATTTCAATTATTCCCACAATCGCAACGATTTCCACAATTTCCACAATTTTGTGAAGTCACACTTCGGTAGCGATGAGTTTGTCACCCTCCTCACTGCTTCGCGTGGCAAATTTATCAGTTGCACCCACGAAACAGGCATTCGCGTGTGCACGACAAACTGTTTAATGCGACGATCCTAGATAAATCTTAACATGGCAATTTTTAAAATGAGGTTATAACGCTTGACATGAGTGAGATTGTATATTACATCATTTAGAAATGAAAATATCCTTCTTTTTACGATCATAAGCTCATGTCATTATAGCGCTCTGTAAAAGCCAGTAGTGATATTAATTAAATTAATAACGTTGACATCCAGTATGCCGGCAGCGGCAGAAGCAGCGGCGGCAAATTGGTCGCAAATGAGTTTCTCAATTTCAATTGCGCACGTTCGCGCTAATGTGAAACATGTTAATGCTTCGCCGTGCTATAAATAGGGAAGGAATTAAGAGAATTAGCAACTTGTGCGCCGCCTTCAGCCAGCCACCTTAAAGGATTTCTCTTCGTTCATTTCTCCTCAATTACTTTAATATAGCCAGAAATATCGGTGGATTTTTTGTTCATTTGTTCACCATGAAATTTGATCGTATTTGTCGAATTATAGTTCATTAAAATAATTTTAAGTTATGAGGAAGTGGAAATGGAGTATTCCACTTAAATTAATGTATATTGGTAAATAAACAAATTAGAAGAAAAGGAAAACGTAAAGTTAGTACAGCACTAACATTTCCTGCATTGCAAGCGTCTTGTCAGTTACAACCGCCTCGTAGCTGCCACCCGCGGATTAATTAATAGCGAAGAAATTGCCAGGCGGCACTAACTCCTGCTTCGAGAGTCGAGCATTTAATTAATCCGCTTTTCTCCTCTTTACCTCTTTACTCACCACCACCACTAAGGAGGTGATGCTGGCGGCAGCAACATAGAAGGCTGACAATCCATGCACCATGCACCGTGCACATGGTATGTACGTGCGTGTTTCGTGCAGATGTAAGAGCATGTTACATGCTATCGGGGTGCCAGCGTCACCGCCGCCTTCGCCGCCACACATCGTCGCCGCAATGAGCGATAATGGCAGCGAAAATCGCATCGCCGTCGCCGAACCATAATGTAATATCGTTAATAACATGGCGTGGTGCGGAGATAACGCAAATTACGATTGCCGCTCTCTTGAGGGTGATAACATGTCTGTCTGAGGATTCCGCGATGCTTCACTCTTCACCTCAGTGTACACTCAGCATTTCCGTCAACGAAATTGTGCTTGTCAAGCAGTTACAGATTTTCAAGACACTGTTGTAAATACATTAACCCAATCGTATATGCCGAAATTGCGACGACGAAAACATGCATTTAACATAGAAAAGTTCTTTCCAAAACAATCCTACCTTTCTCGCAGTATTCGCCTTCGTAGTCCGGATTGCGGCATTCACAAATTGGTCCACTATCGGTGGATATACAGATGCCACCATGTTGACAAGGATCCCGAATTTCACAAGCATCACTGCTGTTACCCTTCAACATCTGTAAAATGCAAATCCAAATTTCAACAATTGGCAAATTAACATAAAAGCGAATACAAAATTTCGGGTGAAACGTGTGTTTAGTTAAGTACTCAATCATTCTCATCGTAATCAGCTCTGTGAGAGTTATAAACTTTGATATTAAATGCCTAGATTGTAGATTTATAACGACGATAATTTCCGCGTGTTCAACGCGGATATCCAATGCAAATCGAGGCGTTCAAAAATCTTACAAAAGCGCCTTCCGTGACCTACTTCCCTGCAAATCCTTCCTATACCATTTGATTACTCAAATATCAACAAATCTATAAGTAAACTTTTCCTTTACTCAATCTAACTGTACTTGCTTCAAGGTTATCCGAAGTTCATGGCATTTCCTTTCAACTCATGCAATTCTTAAAATGATTTTCCGTTGCCTATAAATTTTTGTGAGATTGTACTATTTTAATTCATTTTATAATTATCGCGCACCAGTTATGGCAAAGTTGATATTCAATGCAATCCGATTTTTATAATTAATAAACAATAAAGTAATTAAAGTTGGTTCTACATATTGTAATTATGTTGTTTGTTTGTTTTCATTTATTGAAATATATTTGTATTTTAATAATTAAGTTACAAAAAATATGATGATAAAAGTCTGTTATATGGGCATATAATAAAATTGATTTTAACATTTATTTCATTACAGCGCAGTGATATTTACCGACAAACACATGGATCTAGAGACTAGCTTCATTTGCATTGAGTATTCAAAATTGTGATGTATTTATTTGTGTTTTCCGCCCACTCCATAAAGATTTCCGAGAAATATTTGTTAAAGTTTTAGTATTTCCCTTTTAACATTTACATGGTAGGCGTCACCTACTACCAGAATATATTTAATTGAAGTAGGGATGATTCATTTACCAATTTATAAGTGCTTAGGATGTGGTAGCAAGTGTCCTTAAAAGTTGGCGCATGGAATGAGTCCAAAATGGTATAACACTTCCTAAAATATTTCTTAGATGATAAGAGAAAAATTGATATTTATAGAAATGTTGTTAGTCATATTGACATAAAACACATATTTTAGGGAAATACAAGCAAACTGCTTGCAAATTTTGAATTGGAATTTATAGGGACATTACTTAGGAATACTCCTCCAAAATAACAATGAGAAAACGATTGATTTGTAGACATAGTAATTAAAAACACATCACATTTGCAGAATTCTGTTTAAATTGCAGCGACTTTGAAAGTACATGAGATAGAATTTTAAAATATTAAAATAGAGGTATATAGGGTTATGGCTTAATGTTGAGTTTCAGGACATCCTCTATATTTTGGACATAAATGATCATCTATTACAAATAGTTAAATGTAATCGCAGCTTTTGTTTTTCAGTTTACAAAAAAAAAAGAAAAACGCCAGAATATGAGGAGAAGCCCAATAGGAAGAAATGTGATGAAGGAAACATGAACGAAGCAAGAACACAACAACCGTTTAATGAATCAGGTAGACTTATTTCTGGCGCTTAACAACATGGTTACGGAAACCATGTGGGAGATCCTCAAATTCCACTATTTATTTGGAAAAATTTGACAAATCTGAACCTAAAAAGAGGCTATGCTTTAGGGACCAAGGCCAACGCAAAGCATGCAAAAAATTCAAAGTATGTACAAGATTCTAAATCTGATGAGTCTCTTCCAGAATAAGGGAATTTAGCTGACGATGATTTTAGTGATTTACAAGTTCCTGGTCGTCAAAAGGTTCCTGACAATGCTGACACCACTTGTTTATTTTGTGATACTTACTTAACATATGTAGGAAGGAAAATATAGATTACAGGCTTGTTTTGCAGAATGTGGGCTCAGAGCGATTACGGTGGTGCAAAAAAATAAGTGAATTTGTTATTATTGTAAGTAAATAAATTTCAAAATTTTCCAATTCACTTTTATAAATTTGGTAATTTATGCAATGAGAGATTATAACAACCTAAACTTATTTTGCGTTTTCCACGAATTTTATCTAGATTTAGCACTTAAAATTGAACTCCAATTTCAAAAACGTGATTTTGTTGTCATTTCAAGCATTCGATTTTTGTTCCATGTGTAATAAGTAAATAATTTCAGTATAAATATAAAATCATTTAATGCAATGAAGAGGAATTTTCTGGGATATTCCTGATCAAGGGGTTGTGCACTGCCAATTTTATTTAGAGCAGTGTATATCTTATAGGAAATGTCTCATGTTATTGCAGACCGCTTTCATTTTAGCTTTCAGTAAATTAACAGAGATGCAAATTCGCGAGTGGATAACATAATGCCTTTATAATAAGGTGTTTTGAAGCTGAAGGGGAAGCTTTATAATTTTATTCTGTTAGTTTATTGTGTAAGTACTATAATAAACCACGTTTGCATCATCTGATTAGTTTTAACTAATGATAATTAAAACATATAGAGATTTTAAAAATGAAACATAAAGGAGTTTTGGTCGCTTTCTAAAAAGTCACGGAATTCTAAACGTGTCTTTCTATAGTATTTATACATTAAACTAATGAAATTACAAAGGCTTGATTCGTTATTTGAACTTGCCATTAATAACAACCATTTGAAATATTTCCGGATTTTTAAGGAATTTTGATAAAAGCGCAGTAAACAAATCAGTGAGATTTGAACTAAACTTAATGTGGCTGAAATGTTTCTAAATTGTCTAGGCTAGTTTTCACTTCCTCTTCCTCTTCCTCTTACAGCTTCTCCAAACATCCTGTATAACTATATAAAATGTTCTATTTTCCCCAAAAATGTGTACAATTTCGGTATTTTATTTTCGTGTTATAAATTTTCATAGATTAACTATTAATTTTATGTAAAGGGCGCAGGAGTCCGCAACTTAAATTCAATTATTGACCTCATTAAAATAAAAACAATACGTAAAAAGTGTGAAAATCCACCACCCGTAAAAGTACCTATCTAAAATCATTTATAAAACTTTTTAAATTTACATCTGGTTTTGTTGAGATAATTAAGATGCACATTAATGTATCGATATTTCATACCATTTATTAAAGGTTTTAGCGTTGCAAAAAACTAATATCGAGTAATTCCGGCTTCTTTTTCAATTTGCCCGTTTTTACGGGTTTACCTCAATGCAACTTAATTCGGAATCTACTAATGCACTTCCTCATTCAGTTGTTTTCTTCTTGCAACCATTCTTATTTAAAACGTTTTTTCATCGCATGAATATTTTTCGCATTGTGCACTCCCGAATAAAAAGCATTGCTTTCTACTTTATTTTCTTTGCGTTCTATATATACGTTTTTGTTGCACTTTTTTCTCAATTTACGTAATACGAGTTCGTTTTCAATTCATAAAGTATTTATCTTTGTTCACCTGAAGAGAAAAAATAGACATCGTCATTGCAGTGTAGAGAGAGGTGGAAAAACTGGGCTGCTTATCCAAACGGGTGTTTCATGTGGGTTTTGCTCGATTTCCTTTTGTTTTCTTTCCGCCTTGATCGCTAAGATCTCTATCTCCAAGTATTTCCAAGCGAGAAGTAGGTGTCTGCTTTGCATAGCACGGATTGCGCCGATACTATAAAACAAACAACTGCATATCGCTGCAAATGCGAGCGGTGCATTCAGTGGAACCTGCAGAGCGCTATTATTAAGTTTGAGAGCAAAGTGTAAGCGCTAGATTTTCGCATCGATTTTTATTCCGCTTTTACTATTTTCCATTGTGAGTTTGTAACTGTGAGATGGTGTGCGATGCGTTATGTTTCGTCTCGCCGTCTGCCGATAAGCATTTTATCGCTTTATTTTACTCTCTGTCTTGTGATCGTCCTTGCGCGTGTCCACTGAAGGAAAACGAATCAATTTTTACGATACGCTGCACTGCCGAGCCACCGCTTTCTGTATCTAACCAAGCGTGCATTATACATTACACGTACATTTAATAAAATATATATTTACCAACAGTACCAGAATATTTCATTTCAGATCGTTAATTGAATAAATATTTCCTACCCTAAATGAGGAAACTGGTATCACTCAAAGGATCCGAATCTATATCAGTTTTCAGATCGGCTTACGAAAAATAATCCCATTAATTATAATTTATGAATATTTATGACAGGCGCTGACTGCGGGAACACAAAGAGACTAACAAAATTCGAATGCTTCCTTCTCTCGTCCTTGCATCTATTCAGTCTTCTCGAAATATCCAGCATCGCAGCGTCCGTTGTTTCACGAGTATTCTTTGCGTTGATTTCCAGGCAACTCATACCAGTGCAGATCGTTTTGTGCATATCCTTTACAATCCTGAACCCTTTAACGCCTTCCAAGCCTTTCAAAAGTTTTAGCGTTTTTGTTTTTAGTTTCTGAAACAGTTTATCATCTCTCGAAATTTAATTCTCTCAGGCGTTAATTAAACTTTTTTATACGCTGCTGTTTTCCCTCGCTCGATATTCCTCAGCGCCTCTGCAATCCATTGTTTTTATTTGAAATTGAATTTTTTCATTTATGCAAGCTCTAATTACCAAGAAATATAATTAATGCTAGGAATTAATTCACGTCAAAGCTTTGATTTATCTTTATTACAGATGGAACTGGATTGTAATAAAGGTAAAGAGAAGTATGGAATATCTACGAGAAAAGGCAACTTTATTACTTCGTTCATCAAGGTGTATTAAAATCCTACTGGTGTCGTTAAAATTTGAAGATGAGAATTACATACCTGACGAAAACTATTTGCAGTGGCTACACAAGAATATTAAGCTGATATTTTTATCGACAGGGAAAGTTTTTGCAGTTATGCGTGCGTAGATCACATTTAGAAAACATTGATGAGTTCTTTGTTATAGGCCTGATAATTTTTTTTACAACTTCTCCAACTATATTCCTCGGAATAGATATATTAATTGCAGAATTCGCAGTAGAAATCCAAAGTAACGCGTTTTTTTTACAAATGTTGTTTTCCTTTTTCCTGACACAAAATCAGGAACTTAAAATAAGAAAGGTTCTACTTGTTGTAGATATTATTCAATATGCATTATAAAATAAATCCCATATTTTTATGCGCACATCTCAACATAAACAATTTTGTAACAGGTATCAAGTTCGACCGCCAGTAAGAATCGTGAAATCGTGAGGATTTGAAGTTCAAGATTTGCTGTCAGGACCATGGTAATATGAAGATTACTTCAAATCACTTTTTACTTGACAGCATTTCTTGAACTTGGTATTATCATGAAGTCACTACCCTTAGTGGCAAACGAATTTTACACTTTTTAGAGTTTTTTTTGTGATTTCCCAACTTTCGTAAAACTATAGCAGAGCGCGACATTTTTGGGTGAACGTTATTGATATAGATTTTTAAGTGAAATAAACAACCATTAAAAAATAGATAGTTTTTGTTAGATTAAATTGAAATGAATAATCATTTAAAATATAAAAGATTTGGTACCATTATTAAATTATAAGAATATAGAAGATTTCCTTTGTGTCAATATTTATGAATTCACTCCAATTTTATATGTGCTATAAGAAATCTTCTATATTCTTTTACTTTTTTTATGTTTTACAAAATTTTAAATTGCATTCCATACTCAGGAAAAACAGTCTATTGTTTTCTTTACAAGTTATTTCTTGATATTTTAGTAGACTTATATACAACTTATATACTCAAATTGATAAGTGTAAATGATTTTTTGGTATCACGTAACACTTTCACCCCAATTTTAAGTTAAAAAATATTAGTACTGATGGTAATACTTATTAATAAAGCAATAAAATTTCCAAATGTTTAATTTCTTGTAGGATATCTAATATTGTTGTTCATATTTTAATAGCGTGTTATATCTAATACAACTCATTCACTAATCTTTAAAATTACATGTTTTTTACCCTTCTTCCCCTTCAATTTTCGCTTTAATACTGTAAAGGACTACCGGCCTACTAATTTTGAAGATAGATTTTATAGTTTAATTTTCTGACTAGTTTCACTAGCTAAACGGGGGTCGAAAATACGCTGAAACACTTCATGTGTGCTGCCGCGCACGTAAATTACATTCAATGCTCGACGATACTCAATCCTTGATTTTTGTTTCAAGTGAACTATATAAAACAACAGCGATTGCCTCATTTCACCCTTATTTCAATTCTCTTCCAAATTTATAACACTATCTATTTTAATACTGTACAATTTACGACGGTAACTTTTAAAATTGATTTGCACTCATTTATAAAACTTCTCGGTTTTTGTCGTTTGCATAGTGAAAAACTGTCCATTGCGTAGCTGTAATCACGATGATATTTTATTCGAGGCGCTGGCAACTTCTTAATTAAAGGAATTAATGATATAACTCGCGCGCTTGCACTCAACGAGTGTGCTTTATTGTATTATCCCGTTCAGTAAACTCCAAGTTTCTTAATTCTTTAGTAGTGTTTAATTGTTCAGACTATTAAACCACGCCTTTCTCAAAACTTTTAATTGTTAATAATTTACGTTTATATCTAAAACCAATCTATATTTTAATAATGACGTAGCAGTAAGTTGTGAGTGTTATTGTGTATAAAATAACAAGAAATTTTAAATTAAATGTATGCACTACAATTATCAATTGTGTTAGAATTACTTCAACACTATATGCTATTACGTGTATTTTTCATTCATTCAAGCAGTAAACTTTACTTTATCTATAAAAAATCAGACTGATTTTTGATACACGGAAAACTGGGGGAATAGTGCGCATTGGGCAATAGTGCGCAAGGGTGTTTTAAGAGAAACTAACAAAATAGAAGGACACTATTTACACATGAGCTGTGCTTATCGTATTTAAAATAAGCAATTATTTACTCTATTGGATTGCTCGACACTAAAGATATTCTATTTTTAGTTAATCAAAAATATTTCCCTGAAGAAGATCGGTATATGATCGAAACTA
>JAODVP010094403.1:0-11403 GCA_025400035.1 Tetradonia laticeps
CCTAGCCGTAAGCAGCCACTTCCATTTACCCATCGCACATCCCCACGCTCTCCTCACCTTTACACATACATAGCTCACATGCCTGTCCATCTTCCCATTACTTCGGAATACTACCCCAGGTACTTGAATTCCTCCACTCTCTCCACCACCTCCAGTACAGTACCTTTTAGTACTGTAGTATAGATAAGTTAACCTTCCCAGTTAACACTCGACAATACCTCATGTTGTAAGATTTGTATGTGTTTTCAAGCAAATCCCGCTGCACATTAAATAATCGGTAGAGGAATTACTTCCTCAAATCCACGGCAACTACGCTAAACACACAACGCCGACGTATGCAAAGATAATTGCATTTTACGCGCGTTGCAGCTGCTGTAAAGTGTTTACAACGCTTTTGACTTGCTAGGCTCATTCCTACTTTGATCTATTAACAATATTTCAAACCCATGACCACACGCACTGATTGGTCTTCTATGACCCTCTATGACGACCAACTTATAGCAGGATTTTTGACCTACAACATCTACAACAAGTTGCAGTAATTTGCAGTACTAGGAGCTCTGGCGTCGAACATCGCTTTGTCCACTTTGTAATATAAGATTGCATCGCAACACTAGTACTAGCACTTACTATGCGAAACAGTCCGCAATAGCGGGTTCAGGAAGCATCATTGCTTTCACACAGCCATACAATATAATATCGGTGCACTTTACGTCCACCGCTCGCGGCACATTCAGCGTTTTACTAGTCTCATAATGAAATGAAACCGTGCATCTCATGTTTTATTTAATGCCCACGTGTACCGTCGGTTTACAGACTCGGATTTCAATTTTCCGTGCGCGCATCCAGCCTCCAGTCGTGTTTTTTTGTGGCACCGGGAAAACTGATTACCGTTATCAGCGTAGAAAGTCTAACATCGTGCTTCGTTCATTTGTTCTGCAATAATCCCAGTTGGAGCCATTTTTGAGACAAATGATAATTTCAGCTCGTTTTTCATCGAGAATTCCTTGATTTTCCTGCAGTGTAATAGCATAAGTGCTAAACCTGAATCAGGATGTACCAATTTTTGTTCATTGGCTTTAGGTGTTACATAGGTCAACATAAAGTGTCTTTTTAAAGTATAAGATCATAATTAGGTCTATAATGTAAAAGTTAGATCAGAATTCATTGAATTATAGTTGGCAATGAAAATAATACAGCAATTGCGAATGAAGGACTCGGACCGAAACGTA
Source organism: Tetradonia laticeps (assembly GCA_025400035.1). Taxonomy (NCBI): domain Eukaryota; kingdom Metazoa; phylum Arthropoda; class Insecta; order Coleoptera; family Staphylinidae; genus Tetradonia; species Tetradonia laticeps. The sequence continues at coordinate 1,233 of JAODVP010094403.1, forward strand.
ATTCCGGTCCGGTTATAGCCCAAGCAGATCCCAATAACATCCCTGATCATTCTCTGAAAGTTTGACAGTCCACTTCTGATCCACTTCATCGCAATTCTACACATAAAGAAAGATGATTAAGATATTTTTTAAGATTTGACAAAACTTTTAGAGGTTGTTCAGGGATGTTGAATGGGTATTTTTATGTAAGGAACGTATGGCCTTCTAGTGCGCCAGTGCTCTACACCTCTGAACTGTGTCGGACCCTTCACTTTTCAGGACTTATCTCTATTTCTATATATTGAAGTGCCAAGAGTTCGGTATTGATAATACGCTCATGCACGTGTAGAGCACTAGCACGGATCACTAAGGGTCGCAGGTTCGAATCTTATCGACGGATCACTTTTTTATCTTTATCATTGGATAATTTCGAAATTACAAAGTTAATATTCTTCAATACTCTCCAACAAATGCTTAATATTGTTTTATCATATATTTATTTATGAAGATATTGATTTTATACAGCGCGCAGTTAATATATTTCTCCAAAATCTAATATGCAGATGACCTCAAACTTGCCTCATAATCCGGCTGCCTCCTAATTCCTTGCGTGCACGGCGGATAAATCAACGAATTAATGCAGAACGGGCTTGGATGAATTAATTAGTTGATTTTCGTCGGAGATTGAGCTGATTTGGCGTAATTAAGGTTATCGTCATTAAATCTTCGACATCGCTGCTATTTTTTGCGGCTGTGTTGCATAATTCCTCAGTTATGCCATCAGCATCATTAAGTCTCCGTTCACATGTCGACGAAGAAGAGTAAGAGTAGAAGCCAGCGCTAAACGAGTAAATAAATAGACTATTAAAATCAGCGCCTGAACAACCTGCGCCGCAAAGTGTGCAAGCCGCGGGAAGCGCTGGCGAACGGAGTGATCGATATTAGAAAGTAAACGCCATCATCGCGTAATCCGCAAGTCATTAGTCTTCGCGATGCATTCTATAATACTGCGAGAATATCTACATACATATCCTCGAATATAAATTCCGGGATTTCCCCCGCATGCTCTTTAACGTCAGCAATCATCGTGTAACTTCAGCGGACTGTATGATATCTCCACGTTTTTCAAAGTAATTAATTGCGATGTGATTAAGGCTTAATTTCGTGTCATTGTCTCCGCGTGCCCATGATGAAGATTTAATTTACGGGTGCAAATAAAACGATTATCGCGCCGCTGACGTGTCAAATTGCTATATTTCCTCTCTGTCTGCTTGATATCCTTGATATTCTTAATGCCTTGATGCCCTGATATCTGATTTGATGTCAAGATACAACACAGGAAGTTCCCTTGTCTGTCTGCTCATCTCGGATCATCTTATCATGCAATTACACACGCGTTCATTATGAATATGTTAATTACGATCATTAGCTAGTTGCAACTACCAGCCGCAATTTTGCTCAATTCTGAATTTAAGCAGTTCCAATCGAAAATTAACTGTAATTATCCGGTGTACAGTTAGCGGCGTATAACTTCGCTCACATCAGTGGTGATGAGATCATGAGTATGCGGGGAAGACGAACGGCAGGGTCGTTTATCTTTACCGACGCATCTCCATTCCAGACATGGCGCGAGCGACCTTGTGGGTTAATTGCACAGGTGCAGCGTCTGTATCTCCGAGCAGTTTTAAATTTACGAGTTTTCTGTGGGTGCACACGCTGAATAACAGGATCTTCTACTTTTATTCAATGGTATTCAATGGTATTCAATGGTAATCGCTTGATAAGCAAGTATGGAAAACATGTCACGATGTTGTTGATAAAAACCTAACCTAACCCGACTGTTCTTCTTTATATTCTTTATTTTATTTAATAATATGCATCGAACAATCGAATTCATTCACTGCTTCATTCGTGTAGTGTCAATTCATAAAATATGCAGGGCCGGCTTTGCTGCTTCATAAAAATTTGAAGTATATTATTGCTCTGCCCAAGTACGCATACATCCACATATTTTGTAGCTTTGTGTGTGTGTGCCCTAGTGCGATTGTTCATTTTTTGCTGCAGCACTAAAAACTCACTAAAAATGTTTGATGCTCACCTCATATCAAAGAAATATACACGTGTTTAGTCCTATTTCCATAGGAATTTTCGTCAGTTGTAAGTCAGCAAAAGTAGAAACTACCGCGTAGATAACTCGTTTTCTTTCGGGTTGCAAGGACACGCAGGGGCGGTGAATGTGCCAGCGAGAGAATTTAATGGTTAAAAAATATGCAAACGTTTGATTTCCATGTTTTACAACTGAAATAATTTAGAAAAGTACGACAACTGTGTTACTTCAAGAAGAGTTCATTATGTATTTTTTTGAAAAAAAGTGTCCACATTTGGGAGGGTATTACATATGTACTTTTTCTGGGACTCTGCCGGAACCCACCAAAAGTGTCCGCAAAGGGAGGTTTTACTTTATTAACATTGAGGGTCGTAGCTTGAGTGAGTCAAAAGTTACACTACCTGCAAATATTCTCAAAATGGTCTTCTTTAGTATATAGTATATAGAATGATAAGATAAAATCGATATTGATACGTCTCTGGGTGTATGTATGCATTACTGAGTAATTTATGCATGTAAACGCCATCGTGGTCCTCAGTGCTATGTGCTGGCTGGCTGACTAGCCGGCTGGCATGCATGCTTGTAAGTTGGTCACGAGTATGATTACAATTTTGCAATCGGTATGTGCACTTGGGCCGCGCATGGGCTTCTTTTACACCATATACCCAGTGGCTTTGGACGACTCTAGTATGTATTACCGTCCACGGTGAATGTGCCAACATGGCGTTAAATATTTACATGCGTATGAGACAACACACGACTCGTACACGACTTTCACTTCTGCGACGCAATGAGTCTTCCCGCGCTGCTCGTAAATTTTTTTTAACTTATAGTTATACTTATAATAGTATCAATTCGGTATTTGAAATTTAGATTCACGTTTAACACGTATTCGACAACATGTATTTGATCTTTGAGGTCTTGAATTGACACTGGGTTGTTGGCGTTTACCTTATCTTTCACGTGGCCCCTAAGAAAGAAGTCGCAAGGTGTTAAATCACAACATCTTGGTGGCCAAATGTGATCACATCTTCGAGAGATAACACGGTCCGGAAACTTTTCCCGTGAAAGATCAATAGTTTCGTTGCTTGTATGGCACGTAGCGTCGTCTTGTTGATAGGAAACGTTGTCCAGATCAATACCATCCAATTTTGGCCTTCACAGTAATTCACCTCTTATTGGAAAACTCTTTATTACAGGTGGTCTCACTTCTACGTCTCTACGTCATTCGTGAGCTAGTAATAATAATAATAACCCTAAAATGTCCATCACTCCAACCTGACGCGAAAAAAATAGCGCACATTACCCAACACATGACGTAATGTTTTCCCCTTACGCCCGCCTTCATCAAGGCTAAGTGTGGCCACCTATGATATACCAACCTTGGTACCTCTTATCCTAAAACATCTAACATCTATGTGATGTCTATGAATGAGACGGTTTCGTGCGAAATACTGTCATATGTATATAAGAGTACAGATGTTTGATTGACACAATTTGCACGGTAGTGAAGGTGATTTGTGTCGTTAAAGTATAGCATTCACTTGTCAAGAATTGAATAATTAGTCAATCATTAATCAATTCACTGCCCAAGTATAGTTATCCTACTATAATTTAACATTTTTTTAGATGTCAAATTAAGAACATAGATCGCTTTAAAGTCACTTTAACTATTTAATTAGATGTGATTTTCAAAATGGTTAGGTTAGGTAGGTCCGTAACATCATTTATACCATAATTTATTGTACCCTATCAATAGTTTTATTGCTTATCCATCCTTACATACTAGCACGAAGTGGAACATCCCATTTCCCTATTCTTGGATATAACTTGTTCATAAGGTTCAAACTTGGAAAGGTCCAAGCCTTCACATTGTTATCAGGATACACTACTTCAAATTATTTCGTATTCGAAAAATCCTTCTGGGGAATATTAGCAGTTTAACATTGATCCTTATGGGGAAAAGTGTAAAAACTTGATTTAAAAAACAACGAACCAATGAATTTCTTTTATTATTTTTTTGCTAATTGAAGGAAACGCTAATGCTAATCGAATGCTGTCCAAATTTACAGATGATCCTATACTTGGTTCTCAAGAGATAGCCGCAGAAATTGCCGAAAGTGTTCGACTAGACCCTTCCTTAAATGGTGGTGCTCCTTAAAAACAATTTTCCAATTATCTTAAGGATTTCTTTTTTAAGTCATCAATATCATTTAAATTCCGGTTTAAACCGGAAATAATTGAAATTTTAATGCCACCAATCATGAGACAAAAGCCTTAATTAGCTAATTGTAAATTATATCTTACAACATTCGAAACGCCATGATTTTAATCTGTTGTAAATTTTATAATACTACATATTTTGAAATTTACAACCGTTATCAGAATATACCTGCCTATCTACCTACAATATATAAAAAAGGTAAGAAGAAAACAAGCCGCGTGTTAGTCTGATCCAAGGTTGGATTTGACTATTAATAATTGCTTCAATCTACATCACATTAAACTCCACAGGGTTGGATTAAAATGAATAATTACGCGAATTATTAAAGCTGTTATATACATATTGTAATTTTGCTGATAATGCTTTGTTATTACAGCAACGATTTATAAATAGAATTAATCGTAGTTACACTGTGTTCACATTTTTCACTATATATTACGCAATTCTCTGCAAAATTGAACCAATTAACAATCAAGTATCCGACTATACCCAATTTGGGAGTCTTGGGGACATTTTTTATTGACGAGTTTTGCATGGAACAACTTTATATAAGGAATTCTTATTTAAGAGTACATTACATTCCATATTGTGAATTGAATTGAGATGCGAATAGAACCAGCTACATTTAGAGCTTGACGTGTTAATTACAGTAGGTAGCGATTGAAATGTTCAATCTTTGTTGGAAAAGCTAATTATCCATTCAAGCCGCCGCTTGGATTTGGTTGGTAAATGGAATGAATGCATTGGGGAGCTCGCATATTTTATTCTTGAATACATTTATGTAGAAAAATGCTGGAGAGCTGGAGTTGACCGCAAAGGGTTTTTTGTGGGCTGGTTTTATGTCTGCTATCGGATGAGAAACCTCTTGATTCTTTCTTGATCCGGCGCAAGTATGGACGTGTTCGCGGCCTGTGATACGCGAGGAATGCTTTTTTCCACTTCTCTGCTCGTACATAGTTAAGTTCCGCGGTTTATGTGCACTGGGAGCACGTTAGCAACGCTCAACGTTCAATCCGCGTCAATCATCCGGTTGCTCCGTTGGTCCAAGAGTTTTCTTCGCATCGTCGGTAGTTTTATAAGGATTACGTTCCGATACTGGATATAATAAAATAAAGTGACTATAATGAAGCTACGAGTTAACTACTAATACGAAGCTTCATGTTGTTCCTGTTGTTGACATTCAACATGCCTTGGAAAAAATCCTTGATCACCTTCAGAGTACAACCAACCTGTGCAATAGTTAGATATTATAATAATTAACACGTGGTACCAGCCAAATGAATTAAGTTTGTTTCCGTTGTTAGGTCAACAGCTTGCTAGTGTGACCTGAATGAAACTCAATTTAATTTCATTATTGACACCTGTGCGTGAAATTAACTGTGATTGACCAATCAGCACTTCAATGTGGTTGTTGATAATTACCGAAGGTAAACAACTAATTGTGAGCTGTGTGGGCTAGGATATTTGGCAATTCTCTGGGAGCCTTACAACATTAAACCTTGGATGTTAGTATGTTGTATTAAAAATTTCTTATCGCAGGTAAAATGGAATAGAGCATCTTACAATATTTATCTATTAGATAAGTTTACGCCATAATAGATTTATCATGTCACGTTCTCTGCAGGAACAAACACGTTTCACGTACCCGATACAAAAATTGTAGCGTGATATGAAAAAGGAGTAAAGTAAACAAAGTAAAACGAATTGAAATACGTTGGCGGATGAGTGCATTCGTTTGTAATCGGATTTAATTAAATGTGCTGCAACTTTTCCGGACTGTCGCATGTTAATTAGATTTAAGAACCTCTACGGTGTCTTCCAGTGATCTTTTTGCATTTCTTTTATCACGTTGTTGGCCTTGCGAATCCGGAGTGAGGAATTTTTAGCCGAACTGAGAATTCCTGTTATTTTCTGTGAAAATATTTAAAGAATTCTTTCTGGAAATTCCACCCGGTTTATTTAACGTGTATTTATTGCTAGCAAACTATTATTTTGAAGTTTGGTATAATTTGAATATTGTGTACAATAATCTGACTATAAATTCTATGAGAATTATTTCCATAAGTATTAGAATTCGTCCATAAACGATTAAGATCTTCAAGTTTTAAGTTTCTATTTAACGGCTTCAAACATCAATCATAAAATTGATCCCACTAAAAGAAATTCGTACGTGCAAGGATGAGCAACAGCAACTCGAATGCTTTGTGCGCCGTAATTTCTCGCAAATTTCTTCCGGAATTAAAGTCAAACTGCCTGGAATGCCGTTTTGTAGGAAGGCTTTCCGCAATTTGTGAATCGTGTTGCAGAATTCCGTGTTGTGGGAGGCTTTACCTGTAATCCAGTGCAATGTTGAACAGCTCCGCTGGTTTTGGTCCATGCGATACTGATGACGAGGTACTGATTCAATGACCTACCCGGCGCGCATTAATGATCCTGCGTCATGCCTGCTTCCATCTTAACCGGCCGGCCGCATCCTTTTTGCGGTAAATGACCCAAGCGGGCTACATCGAACGGGACGGACGTACTCGATCACTAAATGAAGTATTCTGGTTTCGGTTGCAGGTCATAATTTCAGCATTTTTGACGTGAATGCGTCTTATATTTGCTACTATCATACCTAACCTAACATAACCTTAATATAATAGAATCCCCTAAATCTAGTGCATTCATTAATGTACTAAATGGATAATGTTTCAAATGATTTACTGGGGGAAACGATTTTTAGAGGTTTTGAAGGTTTTTTTATTTACATATTTTGTATTTTCAATTTATTGAGGTTTCTAGAGTTGCTGATTTTTTTTTTTTGATTTTTAGCGTTTTATAGATTTTTGTATAGTGTTGTAGAGTTTTTAGACTTGCAATAACTTCTTAGACGTTTTTGTTTTTGAAGTTTTATTTGAAGTTTTAAAATTAATGTTGCTTACATTTTAAGAGGTTTGTAAAACTGTTTACAACAACTTTTAGGACTTTTTAGGAATTTTGAAAACATTGATAAAGTTTTTAGAGTTGCTGAATTTTTAGAGTTTTGTAGACTTTTGTATAGTTTTGTAAAGTTTTTAGAACTTTCCATAAGTTTTCAGACGTTTTTTTATTATTTGCAATTTTAAAATTAATATTGCTTACATTTTTCTAAAATTTTTCAAACTTTTCACAACAACTTTTCGGAATTTTGGGAATTTTGAGAAAATTGTTGAAGTATTGATGGCCTTTTACGAAGTTTTATCTATAATTTTTTGAAAAAACTATACAAAAATCTATGGAGGTCTAACAAATTTAAAAAATATATTCCAAAGATCTAAGGATTTCCAAGGAAACTCCTAAAACCTTACAGTAAAAAGATTTAAAGACCTCTTGATACGTAAGCAACATTACTTTTAATAAAATTTCAAAAATTTTCAAAACAAATGTCTAAAAAGCCTTTAAAAACGTCTAAAAACGTACTAAACCCTCTGCAAAAAGATACAAAAAACTATAAAATTTAAAAAATATAAATGTACGAATAAAGTAGATTTCTCAGTCCAAATTTCATTCAGTGTTACTTAAATTGTAAAGAAAAATTGGCGATAATCGAGATTCGAACTGGAACCTATTGATTGCTGGTCGATATCGACAGCAACATTAAAAATCTTGATAGATAGACGTAGGCCAAACTGATTTTTAAGAACAGTTCTTAAAAAAATCCATTTGGCTGTACCGGATTACTAAATGAATTCTGCTAACAAAAATCTATTTGCAATAAACAGTGCTTCACATACCTATAGTTAAAGCTCTAATGCGCTTACGCTGACTAGACTTAATTTATGTAGTACAAACAAGTGCCTAACAAGATTGGGTCTAAGCCTCATGTGTAATGAATAGAAATATGTGGTCCGCTTGAATGTGCCTGTAGATAGCTGTTGATAAAACGTGCAAAAGTCACGGTAAGTCTTCTAAAGAGAAATTATTCCACGGAGAACAATAGCTACCAATCGGCACTACCAGACAGTAAAAAGACATTCCTTCATAATACACACGTAGGAGCTTGAGATCGAACAATAATGAAATAATCAGTTGAATGTAAATTGATACCGTGGAAGTATCACCGCTGAAATAGAGAAGTTATTAATGCGCGCTCACAATTCTTTTGTATTGATTCACATTCGCATCCGGCGTAAACACGAATAACTTGGTACCTTCCAACGCAAGTGATTAATTTGAGTTTGTTTGTTTCGGGACACATTGGGCCGGACATGGTCCATAAAAGAGCTGCATGCGTTCTTTGCATGTAGTCCGCAAATGGCAAAAACTATGATTGAAATGATGGGAATCGCGGAAAAGAATGAGGCGCCCGATTCGACACAGAGAAAAATATGTGCGATGGAAGCGCGCGTATTGTGTCGGCAGAATGGTGTGATTTTTTCTATCATTCTTTTGCAATCGCGCTCAGTTGCGCGGTAAATGGAGCACAGCTGGTCGTGATCATTGCAGATTTCAGCGAATTATTGCCGATAACGCCAATTGCGAGACTTGCCGATTGAGGTTACCTCGTCTGTTGCAACGGGCTCTCGAGGTTATGTTGTGTCGGGGCGTTGACATTTCGCTTCTTCTTCTTCGCACATTAGCTGTGCAATTGTGCAATCAGACGTTCGACGGCGTTTACATTGTTCGCTAATTGTCAATTTTCTATTTGCAGGAGGAAGGCCGCAGGGACGAAATACACGCAACCCAAATGCCGCCAAGGAATCGCATTCGTGCATGCATCGCGAATTAACAAACGGTGAGTTGTTCATACTCATGTAATGCTGTAATGTTTATCGTGTCACTGTTATTGTAATTCGCTATTATTTGTGTGTACGTGACAATTGAATTGGCGTTTTATTGGTGCCTACTTAATGTTACTTAACGCAAGTTAGTGAAACCTCGTTGGTCATTTATCAAAGTGGTTGGTTCACGCTCAGGAAAAGTTTGTAGACGTGACAGAATTTTCAGGCATTTCCCAGCACGGGAAATTCAGGGCAGGCAAGTCAAACTTGAAAATGCGTGGAGTGGTAAAAGTTGTCATTTTGTTTGCTTTCCCGTTCAAACAGAATGCTTTTTGGCCCACATTTTGGAGATATGTGCAATTATTCTAATTACTAATGGTATTAGTGTTTGTTCGAATTACCTATATGGGTTTGATTACAGTGTTTCATTACGCCGGTAGCGTTAATTAAATTATAGACAGTTTATTCTTTTTCCCACTGAAAAAGTGAAAAATTCCGTTCCAACGTTCGCCAGGTGCATAATAAATAATTCTTTGTTTTAAACGATGATGTATTCTTCAATCAACAATATTAATTTGATCATAAGACCTAAGCTTTCGACTTTCGATATTTAAAATCTAAAAAATATATAAAACTATACAGGGTGAGTTAGAACTCCACCAACAAACTTTCCGAGGATGATCAGGGAAGTTTTTTCAATATTTTGATATCAGGAATGGTGACCGGTGGTCCCTTGCATTGTTATTCCACTTTGTTGTTCTGTAATTGCACAATTCTATGCAAATAGAAGTAGCAATAACTCGTTACTGAGTCGCCGGAGACCATACATTCCTGATATCACATAATTCAGAGTACATTCCCGATCAACCTCTGAAAGTGTCTCGGCCGGGTTCTGGTTTCACCATGTATTGTATGAAAATTCTCTTCTGTGCAATTTTACGCAACTATAAATTGAAATAACTCTGTATGGAGGCACCGGAGAGCATATGTTCTTTTATCAAAATAGTCAGGGAGCATCCCTGATCAACCCCTGAAAGTTTGTCGCCTGAATTCTAGTTCCAAAAAAGTCTCTTTATCGCATTTCTATACAACAAGAAAGTCCAATAATTCTGTAACGAA
>JAODVP010094414.1:0-11401 GCA_025400035.1 Tetradonia laticeps
TCGAAATGAAATGAAAAACGTTTGTAGAAAGATTTACTGCAGCAGAGTACTTGATGTATTTCAAACGAAGTTAAAATTGTTGAAGAATTGTACACGTATATCTAAATATAGAAGAGAACTAGGGGACAGTTTCGAAGCTACAATGCCAAATTATATTGCTCGATTTTGTATGACTAGATTTTTATATAATCGAAAGTCTAATCTAAACGCGAAAATGGCCCTTAGTAGTTTTATGACCTCCCCAAAACCTTCACAGTGACATCTTTTAAAAAGGTGAGGTTGGAAACTTCCAACCTCACTGTTTAACTTCGTTTCAAACAATTTCAAACAATTTACAAAAAAACACCTATGATTTTTTTTCCAATACCAAAGATGCTCATCTACCCCACGACCTATCTCAAACTACTTTACTCTATTTAGTTTAATATGTGAAATAATACTCTCTATTACTTACAAGTTTCACCTGCTCATAGAAATGTAGGTAATTAATGTCGACGCAATTAATTTAATTACCAATTGCTCATGCGTCAGTAATTGCGACAATTTGCTAGTGGTATCAGTAAAGATTCCCGTGTTCTTGGATCTGTGGCCCTCATTTCTAGCATTTTAGCATTTTATCATGGTGGCGACATCCAATTACGAGAACTTCTTAATTTGACGTTACGTGCTCAAGGTTCAACTGTTACTGCAATTACTGCAATTGACAAATTTTATTGTCGTTGTCTTATTTTTCATTGTTGGCCACGTCCACGTTTATTTTTATCAATTGTGCAATAAACGGCAAAATCGTGACCTTCACAAGGTTAGGATTTTCACTGCTCTAATTGAAGCGTTTATTTCAGAAAGCAACCAAGCGCCGTTACCTCAAAAATTAGCAAGTTTATATCCATTCAAGAATTGTAGATATAATTTGCTAGTTTTCGAATTGGAAGGGTTTCTGAAATTATGTACCTGGACACATTAAGTCAACTCATCAACCGCAGGTGGGAGGCATTATATGAGGATGCAAATGTACTCAACTTGTCAGTCGTTACCTGAGCGCTGAAGACCTCGTAGTTGCACGTTACTAGTTAAATACTTGCTAAAAACGAAGTGTATTATGAACTTTCCTTTTCTTCCCTATCATACATTTAATTAGTGGTTATTAATAGTAAAATACATACACCGAAATTTGGATTAAACCCTATCAGGGTAAGTACATAGGGGCGGATGTGAGATTGGCCCCGAGTGTAAATTTGACATCCGCCCGTGACACATAATACCAACAAATTCATGCTAAATATCATGCATGTTCACTGTTGTTTCGTAATTAGTAGATAGACTCAAAATGAAACCAAAAGCGTTAGTTTCACGACAGTTTGTTGTTGTTTTAAGTCGCATGCTCAACGATGCACGACTCTCGCTATGCGAATGATTTTCTCCCATTGTGACGAAATGAAAAGTTACCTGCATTTTCTTATTTCAATTTGTGTTTCACACAATCGTCCACAGCGGTTGACGATCGATTGTGTCCTTTGTTCATGCTCTTCACATGATTTTTGTTTCGTTTTATTTGCAGACAATCACAGAGGTGACTTTAAAATAATGTAACTTTGAACATGGGTCTTAAATTTGATAAATGGAGCTTGTTGAAAATCTTCGAAGTGGTAAGTGATCGTACGCTCTGCATAATTAAAAAGTAATTACGACGTGAAACTCGTATGCAAACGCGCCGCTCTGAATCAATTGCATTGCATCTAACACTCCGATCTACCTGCAATGTAGGTAGAAACATTTCCATGCGACCGACATCATTTTCCTCGCCTCGCACTTTGCACCATCGCGCTATTAGTTTTAATTTGCCGCTGACGATTAAGCGATGCAGCTAGTTAGCAAAGTGGTCAGATTCCGTCGCGATATACCAATCAACCTATATTCATAATTCTGATGTTATTCGCACTTTTCATTGCTAACGACGCATCATCGAGAGCCGCTGGCTATTCAAAGTGTAATATATAGCCGCAGTTTATGCTATCATAAACTGGTCGATTTCATTGTTTGCGTGTGGGCATCATACGGGTTAATCCGAGCGGAAAGGCACGCATTTCCACTTTGTTATTTATATATTGTTTATAAAGGTAGTTATTATCCGGGTAGGAGGTAACAGAATGATTTAGATATTGCCAGGTAGGGTATAACAGTTTTTATACACTTATTAGTGTTAGTATTATTACAATCATTGATTTTTTTTCTTTGGGAAAACAGTAGTTAATGAAGTTCATTTATATTCAATTTATGAGAGTTTTGAGGTTTCCGTGAGTTAAAATTTGAGAAAATTCAGTTTTCCGGGGGTTTTGAGAAGAACCATTTCTTCGTCATTTTGGCAAAGTCTCATTTTCTATCGTCAAGATTGAGTTGACACGATGAGAGTTCGATAATTCTTCTGCGGTATAGCCAGGACAGTAGGAAAGAAGTTAGGAGGGAGAGCAAGGGAAGGGGGATATAGAAGGAGGGAGAGAGTAACAGCGAAGCGTGGCGGAACCTGCTAGTATAATTTATTTAATGAAATTTCTTTCTCTATGATTGTTAGTTGCTGATGGTTTAATTGGTAAGGCGTTGAGCCGGATATTGAAAGGTCTGGGTTCGAGTCCCGATTGCTACAGATCTTTTCATTGATGATTTTAATTCAATAAATATTAGAGGCTGAAATTTTATTAATATTATTATTAGCAAACAATTAAAACGTAACCGAACATCATTTGTATAGGTCAAAAGTTATATTAATTGCAAATATCATAACGCAACAAAATAACTTTAAAATTGCTTTAGCATAATGAATTCTTTAAACCGTTAGTTTAATCTAAACGCGAAAAGGCTACTAGCAGTTTTATGGCCTCTCCAAAGTTGTAAAATGACACGAAATGAAAAAGTTTTTAGGTGAAATTACTTCACAAGAGTACTTGTTAGATTTGAAATGAAATGTAGTATAGTCGTATTCGTCAGCTGTACGATTACAATACTACTATACAAGAGAACTTGAAGGCTACAAATTCGAAGCTACAATACGGAATTGTATTCCCAGATTTTGTTTCAGTAAGATTTTGATTAATCAGGGGTCTAATCTATGCGAAAAAATGTCCCCAAGTAGTTTTATGACCTCCCTAAAGTTGTAAAATGACGGGAAATGACATAAAAAACGTTTGTAGAAGAATTTACTTCATCAGAACACTTGATGTATTTCAAACGACGCTAAAATTGTACTAGAATTTAACTCGTATAGCTAAATATACAAGAGAACTTGTAAGGGACAGTTTCGAAGCTACAACGCCAAATTAGAGTCCCCAATTTTGTTATATAAGGTTTTAGAGTAATCGTGAGTCTAATCCAAAAGCTAAAATAGTGCCTGGTAGTTTTATGATCTCCCCAAAGCTGATAAATATCACAAAATGAAATATAAATAGTTTGTAGAAAGATTTAGTTCACCAGACTACTTGATGTCTTTCGAACGAGGTTAAAATATAGAAGAGAACTTGTAGAGGACAATTTCAAAGCTACAATGCCAAATTGTATTGCCTGATTTTGTTACCCTAGATTTTTAGATAATCCAGAGTCTAATCTACACGTAAAAACTGTGTATAGTAGTTTTATGACCTCCCTAAAGCTGCAAACTGTCAGAAAACGAAATGAAAAACGTTTGTGGAAGAATTTAGTTAATCAGACCAGTCAAGGTATATGAAACGACGTTAATTGTATTAGAATTGTACTCCTACACCTAAATATACAAGTAGACGATAGTTTCAAAGCTACAACGCCAAATTATATTGCCCGATTTTATTAAACTAGGTCTAATCTCTACGTAAAGATAGTCCCGAGTAGTTTTATAACCTTTCCAAAGTCATAAAATGATATGAAATGCAACGACGTTAAAATTGTATTAAAAAAAACTAAAATCACCTGCCAAAGTACGTAATACCGTAAAAATCCTGACGTCTGCTTTAAAAAATTACGCAACTGTTTGTTTCTAATTGGCACACTATTGTTGTATTTTTGTTGTCTCTGAACGATGCTTATTTCGTCGCGATTTCCGTTTTTCGAGTTGAGTTTAGCATTGGCACGAATCACACGATAGTTAACGATATTCAACTAAAACTACAAAGTTAAACATCTCCCATTATTTTGAAAATTTGTGGACTTTACACATAAAGAAAGTGTATAGGTAATTGAGCAGAAAATATGTTCATGGCGAGAACACTTTTTCTAAAAAAACTTTACGACTTTTCTGAGTCGTTTACCTCGTGGTAAGAGGCAAGTTTCCCAGCAGATGACGAGACGTGATTGTTTTGTTAACTTTCAATTTTTCAACATCTCAAGCTCAGCTCTCATCTCACACCGATGGTCGAGATAGCGAGTTGGTTAGTTTTGAATAAGTTTTTCATTGTTCTACTTTTCACCACAGGCATTTACAACTTCCTGCCTTATTACAAAACGCGTCACTGATGATGAGGCACAACGGCTCTTCCTATACCTCCAGAAACTGTCACGCGAGTGGAGTCTATTGAACAATGTCACCTGGGACCGAATTGGCTCTGCAGTTGCAGACGCGACCTATGGAGGATATGTCATTATCACATCTGCTTTATTGATAGGGCGGTTGATCGGCGAGTTGCCCACCGAGAAACGAGTCACTGAAATGGTGTTACTTGGATTGGGAGCCTTATTGTTTGTAATTCTAGGTTGGTGTACCACTATCTTGATTCTTTCCAAAAATCCTTCCTATAAAAGTACTAACACAATTTCAGGTAGTTTAGAATTCGCTGCTTTGGACTCCGTACCCCCTGACCTCATCGACAACGCGGCCATATTGGGGACTTTATCTTTAACAACAGCAGCGTTGTTTCTCCTTGACCTTGCAGGACCTCGCGCTAAGAAACCCGCGCTACAAACACAACCAAAAAGCATAACACGTGCCCTTGAAGTTCACAAGATGCAGAAGAATCGGGAGCCTTTCAGTCTGGAACCTGAATTTGCAAGGATTGAAAATGCGCGGATGGAGAATGAACGCAACGGGAAACTAAGCGATGAATCCAATCAAATGAATGGGAAGACAGACAAACACAAATTAGATGTATATCCACATGAAGGGAAGGATCATATTGATAGTTTTGAGAAGGTTAATGGTAAAGTTGAAGAACATTCACCTGTTTGGAGTAAGATTCAAAAAGGTACCAATATAACATAACCTAATCTAGTAGCAAATCATTTTACCCTGTTTTTCCTGTGTATAGGCCAATACGGAAAATACAGTGACATAGTAACACCGAATTATTTATATCCACAACACTCGCCTAAAGATTACAAGAAGAATTACAAAATGGAAGAACGAGAGCGTGAACGGGAACGTGAAAGGACGCCGAGTACTCCTGGGGAACCAGGATACGTCCAATATACTGCAAAACGTTGGGGTCAACCCCCTAATGTACACTCGAAAGGGACCACACAGGTTCCCACTCAAGTGTAAATAAATAATTAGTATATTACTGCATGTTCTGAATTTTCTATGTTTATACTTCATTTTTAAACGTTTTTAATATAAAAATAAATAAAGTAGTGCAATTGAACAATATATGACTACTTTGCTTAATAAACAACTAGTTCTCTTAATATTATCTAATTGATCACCTTGACTACATTATCATCTGATAAACAACAACAATATCGCCAGATTGACGCGGAGAACGCTACAGTAAACATGGGGAGTTTCTTAGAATCCAAAACCATTCCGGTAAATAATAAATAAAATACTCAATTTTATATGCTTAATATGTAGTACTTAAATGTATTAATAATCACATGACCTCAGCTCCGTTGTCGTCTCTGCAAGCTCCAATTCTGTTGCAAGAACTGCCGCATCGAACACGAAGTAAAAGAACACGAGATTCATCCCGATTGTAGCATTTGCATCTATGGAACCATCTACATCTCAGATGTGAAGAAGACTGAAGATTTGCTGGAGCATATCCAGGAGAAGCATTGGCCCCTGCATTGTGTGAAGTGTAGTGTGGTGTTTGAATCTCTGGATAATATCAGCCAGCACGATTTTATATGCTCCAGCAAGACGGAGCAAATGGCGGCGATGGATTCGTCTCCTATAATAGCACCGACGCCTTGTCGTGTGATGGTGGAAGAAGCAGCGGGACAGTTTCTGTCCCCGGAGATGGCCGGAGCTGCAAGTGATGCTAACGATATTGCGACGAGTACTCCAATGGAGGAGGTGGTTTCTATCCAGGTCCCGCAGCACATAACACCTGTTGAAATGGTACAGAGCTCTCATGTGGTGCCGAAATCTATGAAGAAAGTTGCGTTTATGACTACACCATATTTGGATAACTTTCCAAGGAAGAGGAAGAACCCGGAGAGTTTACTTAAGTCATCGTTGAAGAACTCCATGCGCATGAATGGTAAATGAATGTTAAGACGAAGCGGAAGAAGTTTAGCATAGTAACATTGTTATTTTTTTGCAGAATCTTCTTACTTTAATTCTGGTAAGAGTAATTTCATGATATATTATGTTATGAAAATGATTTTTTTCATTCGGATTATCCATCGAATATAAAAAAATTGTTGTCATAACTTCAAAATTCAGGGAGTTATTACCATTTATAATGTACAATATTTATTTCTACATATGCATAAATCTTCAAGCCAAATATGAATGTGATGATGATCAAGGATCAGGGTCAAATAAATTATTTCTTACAGGAGCGACGTAGAAAACGCGCCTATTCAATCACTAATATATTTTTTACGTCCTGAATCCATCGTCCACATTCATATTTGGCATGAAGATTTATACAAATGTAAAGTGAATATGGTATTTTATTGGAAATTTTCATTCCTGTACTTTTTCGAAAAGCATTACATTTGTATAAATGTTCATGCCAAATATGAATATGATGTTGATTAGAGATCAGGGTCAACTAAATTATTTCTCACAGGAGCGACGCAGGAAACACGCCTATTCAATCACTAATATATTTTTACGTCCTGATCCCATCATCGTCCACATTCATATTTGGCATGAAGATTTATACCAATGTAAAGTGAATAGAGGACATAATTATTTTCGAAACCTGCAATGTTGTATAACTCTTTAAAGAGTAGGAAAAAAGCTACAAAATGGCTCCAAATCTGTAGGTACATGTGTGGTGTTATTTTGTAGCTCTTTTCCAGGTTTTGCAGATTTTAATAATAATTATAAACTCAAAATTAGAGTCAATTTATATAGGGATTTCTCGAAAAAGTACATAAATGAACATTTTCAACAAATATTACTTTACAAATGTATAAATCTTCATGCCAAATATGAATGTGAGATGCCGAGAGCTTCAATCAGCAATATATTTTTCAGTCCTGACCCTCTCATGTCCCACATTCATATTTGGCATGGTGATTTATAGAAATTTAAAGTAAATATGGTATTTTATTCAAATGAGCTAAAATTTTAATTGAAAGTGTGTCCAATTGACATGGAATGCCCAATAAGTAGTCGTATACTATATAAAATACTGTTTTAGGAGGAAGTGCTAGTTTTGTCAGTGCAAAAGATGATGTACCAAATCAAATTTGTAAGAAACCTCGGCTTAGTCGTTCTTTAAACGATACATTATGGATGTCGGCCATCAATGATAGCATGATGAATATTGCCGAGGAAGATAATAAGAACCAGAGTGTTAACCTCCCGATCAAGATCAAAGGCCCTGGTCTAAATTCTGAAATATTAGTGCAAGATGCAGGCACTAGCTATACCGTCCCAGGCCCGAGAACAAGTGTATGGGCCTCGATGACCACCATGTTCCAAAACGTCATGAAGTCCTTCAATAAGCAAACTGAGTTGTGCCACATTAAACCAAGACGTTCGCTGAAGAGGAACAGATCCAGCCTGGAAAATGACAGTGATGTGGAAGACCGCACAAAGCGCTACAAAATATGTGACATAAAATGTCGCCCGCCCATTCGACGCACCTACAGGAGTCTGGTCCCCAGGGTGAATAAATCAATCCAGACTGATTCTTACGAAGCAGACTAAATCTGTGTTTATAAATTCATGTAATTATAAAATCGTGTGAGTGCAGTCAAAACTACCAATTATTACTTTTAATAAATCTCTTCGGATTAACGCCTCGTCGACTCTTAAAATATTTATTTCTTAATTCATAAAAATAGATTTATATATTGAGTAAACATACGTATAGTGTTGTCATTAGGTTATCCACAACAAAATACTGCGTGAAACTAACAACATGCGCAGGCAATCGGGACGAAAAACAATATTACACCACACGTAAAAAGTCAGTACAATAGTAAAGCCTAACAGTTGACAAAATCAATTTGGTGCGCCAACTTCATTTCTTCGCTGTGCCTGTTAAACCTGAGCGCTGACTGTAGCCCAAGTGCGATTTAGGAAAATTTTGTTCTCCAGTTTATAGTAAAGGTAGAAGGTGATACTTACAGCAAATTTCGTTCAAATACAATACACGCCACGAGTAGTCCTTAGTGTGCTGCAATCTACGCGTGGATTGCAGGGTACGATGCACAATAATTTAGGATGATGGTGTCTGCAAGCAGTCAGTACGCATCGTCCGTCAATTCCAAGAATTGGGCGCTCACCTCGCGCGTGGCTTCGCCTTTCACGTTGAACATGAACTTATAGTAACAGCCATCAGCGCAGATCACTAAAAATCAACAGTGGGAATGATATTCTCTCTACACAGCTTGTTTCTCGACCCAGAACATTAGATTTTAGGAGAGTCCGTAGGATTAGTGTACTGCGATGGTGTGATGGAGGCAGCGTGTAGGTTAGTGCGGGTAAGGTAAGTCTAAGTTTATTTGTTAGAGATAAGGAAAAAGAAATTTAGAATAAAAGGGGGTTAGTTTTGGGTAGAAAATAGAGAGAAAACACTAGGAAAACAGCTTGACATTCGTCGAGAGTTAGTTTTATATTAGAAATTGGGGAAACAGTTGGAAAATAGCCAGAGCAACATATAACATATGTAAGAACGTGTAAGGTAAGCCTAAGGTTTGGGTTAGAAATAATGAAAAACAGTTCAGAGGGTCAGAAATAGGAGAAATCATCTAAATATACGGTAGTTTTGTATCAGAAATAGGAAAAAATCGGTGGGAAAGCACCTTGATGCTAAACGTAATTAGTTTTGAGCCAGAAATCGGAAAAGAAAGCTAATTGGAGATTAGTTTTGCGTCGGAAATAGAAAACAACAGTAGGAAAACAGCTTGACCCTAAATGTAGATTAATTTTCGGTCAGAAATAGGGGAAAACAGTTACAAAACAGCCAAATGCCAAGCGGAAATTAGGTTTTGGTAGACAGGAGACAGCATAACATATAATGTAGGTAAGAACGGGTAAGGTAAGCCTAAGGTTTAGGTTAGGAATAGAGAAAAACAGTTTGTCGCAAAGCATGGGATAGTATTGGGTCATAAACAGGAGAAATCAGCTAAATATAAGATAGTTTTGTATCAGAAATAGGAAAAAAACGGTGGGAAAACACCTTGATACAAAAAGCAATTAGATTTTGGGCAAAAATCGGGATCGAAAGCTAATTGGAGATTAGTTTTATGTCGGAAATATGAAAACACAGTAAGAAAACTTCTTGGCACTGACCATAGATTGATATTCAGTCAGCAATAGGGAAAAGCAGTTGGAAAAGGGGCCAAACGCCAATCTTGAGCTAGTTTTTGGTCGTAAATAGGGAAAAACAATGTGAAAAGTGTTTGGCAAGACTCAAAATAGGAAAAATCACCTAAACGCTGAACGTTTTTGGCCAAAAATAAGGAAAGAAGATTGGGAAAAACAGCTCTATCCCAAATACGATTAGTTTTTGAGTAGAAATATCGAAACAAAATTGGAAAGCAATTGGTTTAGAGTGTGAAATAGTGATAAATACTGATGTTACGTCTACTGCACTAATCCTACGACTTCCCAGCTTCGAATAGCGGATCGCAAGACTAATTACTCACCAATAACAGAATTATCACTGCCGAAAGCGCACACGCATGGCGGCCCGTTGGGAACTGTAAACTTGCAGAATGACCAATTCGACGAGAAATATTTAGGCAAGAACGCGGTGTTCGCCAGCGACGATTGCTTGTTCAGTTTGGGGTCGTCTAGTGCGAAGATGTGTACAGTCCCATGGTCGGAGGACACGCACAGACACGTCGAGGTGCTGTTGAAATTGATGCAGTAGATGGTCGCCTGATGCGCACCGCGTCGCAACTCGGCGATTTTGTTCCCTTGCGCCGTGTCGAAAACCCTGATCAGTGTACCCTTCTCGCTGGCGGTGGCCAAACGAGTGCCTTGTAAGTTAAGCGCGATGCAAATCAAGTCCGTCTCATGTGCGAAGATGTCCAAGGCGGATTTCTCGGTGTTAGCCAGGTCTATCACCTGCACATGGCCAACCTGCCTTCCTGGGAACGCCAGCAAGGAGTTGTTACTGTTGGGGCAGAGCACACAGAGCCCTCTGGGGTTCGGACTGGTCTCAAAAACATGCAACTGTTGAGGGGTCTGTGTGAAAGTGTAGACTTTGATGACCCTGTCTGTATAAAGCATAAATATATGTTGCTTATACCAGAATCACGAGTTTATCACCTGAATATACTGAATACAATACCTAGTACTACAACTATTCTGTCTCGACGTAGTTTCACAGCCAAAACGGGCCCGTTGAAGTCCAACCCGAAGCTGGTTTTCTTCTGTAGATCATCCCACACCATGACCTTGTCAATAGGGTACAAGGGATTAGGTCCTCCTCCAATTAATGCCAAGTAGTTGCAGCGGAATAACATCTCCACGTAGCCCAAGCCTCCATTGTCGAATTCACGCCGTTCTTTCTCTTTCAGCGGCTCGCAGTTGTAGATACGGAAGCCGGTGGTAGTCGCGCATGAAAAACAACCTAGTGGAGCATATTATGCGGATCATATGCGCTGACATGCGGTGATTTGGAAAGGAAACAAGTACACTCACCGTGATCTTGGTTGAATCCCATGTATAGCAGGCCGTTGCCGTACGGATTATCCCTCAAATTCATTATCTGCTTGCTCCTCGGCGAGAACGCCGCACTTTTACACACTATGCATATTTATCGGTTGTGTCGGCTAACAAGATGTTACTGCAACGGCGATGCCAAGCAACTCTGGTTGGTTTTGTGTAATAACCTCTCAGCCTCTCTGATACGATTTTGTTTTTCAGCTTTTTGCCTGCAAATATGGTGGCCTACGATGAATTAAATTTTCAATATTTCTAATTTCTAATACTTATAAATGTAATAACAAATATGCATTAATATAATGTTAATAATAAATTATTTACTAATTAAATTTGACATGATGGTATATATATATATATATATAT
>JAODVP010094436.1:0-11395 GCA_025400035.1 Tetradonia laticeps
TGTTTCAACCGGCCTTAGTTTCAATTGTACCCAATATTCCGTAACTTCCAAAAATTTTAAGCTATGACAACATTTCTTTTACATTTAATAGAATTTAATAGAATATGCAGTTTTTGTTGGACGTATCATTATTGTAATTTTTTAAAATTGCGTACTTCAAATGCTGGCCATTCATTGACGCAGACCTCAGATATGCCATAAAAAGGACTAAGAGGTGAAATTATGGGATATTGAATTTAAAAAAATGAACAATAGATTATGTGCTAGAAAAATTGTAAAAGATTATTTATTAAATGTAAAAAAAAATATTAGCATAACTTAAAAATTCAGGAAGTTATTGGAATCTGAAAATGAGTCGGTTCTTCTACCTCCCCATAACTTCCCTCTGGTGATGCAGTTGTGATTTCCATTGCCCGCACTCACATAACTGATTGTGAGAATGACCCAAAGTGTGATACAAGTTTTCCTTGCACTATGCAATATAAGGACTAATGAGGGTGCTGCCAATTTGTGCGGCGCCACAGCGCCGGTGGGAACTTCAGTCTCAGTGGACACAGGTGAAATATCTCAAACATGTTAAATCCGACGCCGTCGCGCCGTGCACCGTTTACGCAGTCAATTTGATGTCGAACCCCTAAACTGCATTTTTGTAGCGCGTATTAAATCGATAAGCGATGCCCCCGCATGGTAATTTTCGAATTAATAGCACGACCTACGGCATCGCATTCTTCCGACTAATGTCGCCGCGATAATACGATTATTACAAGGCCACGAATCAAATATTTCGTAATTACAGCTAAATCATTGAATCAACAAACCAATTTTGAAGGAACGACCAACATCAAATTTGGATTCCCCGGTATCCCAAAATTAATGGAGAGACTTCTAAGATATTAGAAATATAGCGTGCTGCTGAAGTTTATTCCAAACCGATGATTTTCACGTCTATTATTTAATAATCGCAGCTACTGTATGTCGCATCTGATTATGCCCCGAAAATATTTATTATAAAATCACGCACACTGGTACTTACCTCGCCGGCTTGTGATACTGGCAGAGATAATCGAACCTCTCATCAGGCACTGGAACGCGACGTGCTGGAAACAAGATGTAGTTGCTTAGACAAGATGAGCCGCATTTTGAACATTTAATTATTTGATTAATAACATTAACAACACCGCAGGGCCTTCGCTGACACACACACGATATACATATTAATACACTTTGGTATTAATACTTAATTACTTCTATTTGCAATTTGATAATCCTCAAAATGGATGTGGCGCTCGCTGTAATCAATTCGATCTAGCAATGAATCCATAATATCCTTGATATACACCATATCGGCTGACTCCTGTTTCTGTAGTGATATGCCCGGTTCCTCATACGGTATTGGCTCTTGATAGTGCAAATACGGATTGATCGTTTCTTTTGCCAAAGCGATCATTTGATGTAATTTAGCCTTGGCGTCCACCACATTATTCTTCACACCCTTAAAAATCTCAACATGACGTGTCAAAGTATTCGGATTGTTGATTTTCAACAGCAAACCAAGACATATTAACGCTGATTGCTCAATGTCTAGTCCCACAATCATTGGACGTAGTTTGTCAACTTCAATCAGAGCTTTCACAACTTGCCCAGCAACATACTGCTCTAGCAAACCAAGAGTTGGTAAATTTTCCATTTCGCACTCAGACATAGTGCCTGGCGAAAACGTATGAGGTATATTTTGGACAATATGAGGTTTCTTCATAAACCTTGTCAGACACTGTTCCTCATCGAATACGTAAACCTGCTCTCCCAGCTGTACTGCATTGTCGGCTACGCCCATATTAAAAACCTTGCCGGGAAAATGTGTAGACATACAGACTCCGCAATAACCACCCAGGAACGCATCATCCGGAACTTCAGTCAAAGAGATAATCCTTGGTAGGTTCATTGGTAGTGTGTGACGGATATTTGAACCTAGAAATTTCTTCGGATCATCTTCAAACTCATTTATATGATTAGGGCATAACCAATAGAACTTTGAATCATAAGTTACAAGTCCGGTGCGGTCAGGAGGATTCCCTCCACTAGTCTGAGAGTTTTCATAGTACAAACACAATGGGCAGTAGTATTTGAATGCTGATTGGCGATGAAAAAATTCACGCGGGGTTACCAACATGTTGGCAATTCGCAATGCCATATCCTTGTTGACATTCCTATAGTAATGTTTAATTTCATTAATTACAGCTAACATAACATGGTTTGCATTTGACCAAGTCTTCCAACGACTTGGTTCCACAGACACATATGCCATATTTTGATATTCCGCGTCCACCCACTCCGAGAATTTGTGAAATGCTTCATCCCATTCATTGAAACGCATTTCAATGAAAGCCTTCGAGTAAGCTGGCTTGGCAGGTGGATCAAATAAATCCATATGGTGGAAAATATATTCCAGAGTAGTTTGTAGACAAATGATCAAATGAGGGACTAGATTCATCTGAGCCAACAGATATACCTGCTCATGAGAAATTGGAAAGCCGTCCATGACAAACCCTAAACAAACTGATTTACTATCAAATGTCATAGCTTCTACGCATTGCATCATCAATTCCTGGGAAAGTTCTTCGCCATCTTCTAATTCCTCGCGGACACTCCGAGCTAAAATCGAACTTGGCATATATTTGAGAATCCGACGCACTGCTTTTCCAATACTGATATGTTCGAAATAGTATTCTGCAGCCATTCTTTCAGCAACAGTCGTCTTTCCACCACGTGGAGGTCCTATCAAAGCAATTCTAGCTCGAATTAATGGCAGTGGAATATGATCCTGCATGACATACTTCAATATATCCTGCTTAAACTTATCACGATTCTCGGATCCACTTAGAAAGTATATATAGTTCGAGTATATCACTGGGAATAGTTGAAATTGAGCTTCATTCTTTATATACATTTGTAGTGGATTATGCGCTTCGTACATTTGCAAAGGACAAGTCTTTCCAAATTTACTGAGAAAGTAGTAACCAGTTTCAAGCAATTTTTCCGCCATTTCAATGGTTATGTCATAGGCTCGTTGCATACTGGATGGTCCTTTAAATAAATACTGCATTATGTGTTGCATAATAGTATTATAAACCCGTAATATGTCATTGTTTCCATCTACAATATGCCATGGAATGAGTTCCAACTTTGCACTTTCTCTCAGTTTGTCGATATGCGTTGGATCAGCTGTGAGAGTTTCTTGTACCGCATGTCGAAGCCTCTCAGTAGCTTGTTCTTCAGTTTCCCAGTTATCCAGCAACACAGGAGGTGGATACCGCTCTTGGAGATACATATCCACCTCCTGCTCAATCACTGCATCTTGATAGGAATGATATGACAACAACGATTCAGTTTCCGATATTAAATCATCTTCGCCTAGAACTTTAAATGGATAAAACTCATGTTTCCTACTCTCTAGTAACCTCGCTTTCTCCAAGTCTCTGTGCACCTGCCATGCCTCTATATCTCGTTCATAGTTTTCAGTTTCTAAATTTCTTTCGGCAGTTATTTGCGCACGCCATTCCGTTAATAGATTCTGAAGAAGCCTCGTCTGAAGAGCATAAGTATCCATTTGAATTTCCACAAAACAATCCGGGATAAGAAAATTGTCCAACATAAATTGGAAATCATGAAGATTGCGTGGAAATCCATTTATGACAAATCCTATAGATTTCTTGTTCGGATTATGCCAAAACGACATTATTTTCTCAGTCAACGAATCATGTCCCCACATTCCCTCTCCCACCAAAATACTTCCTTGTTCTTCTTCAACTCCAAAGTAAAACAATCCCAACCACTTGCAAAGTAAACGGCCTTGTGTGGTCTTACCAACGTTTTTCTTGCCCAGAATGCAAATTCTCGGTTTTGGTAGAACCTGGTCCGATGGATTGGCCACCAAATAGTTATACGGAGATTCAAGAAACACGTTCATAGTGTTTTCATTAACAAACAGCCACTTTTTATTTATAAAATCCACCAAATAGTCCTCTTTGCCTTTCCATAATACTCCATGATTCGCCAAGGCAACTGCATCATAATATAAAGTGTTTCCAAGACGTCTATTCACATTGAAGTTATTCCTATCACCAAAAGTAGGACCTTCGACATCTTCACCCCCATATTCCCCAATCCCTTCATCTCCATAATCCCCGTAGTAGGTAGGTTCCAATAGCTTTTCTTCAGCTGTTACTTTCTTAGCTAATTGTTCATTGGTTGCGCTATATTCTTCCACTAAAGTAGACACAACTGACTCTAATGGTTTACCAGCAACTTCTAGAATCTCATATGTATACTCCAACTTAGTCAATTCAGCTTCAGTGTCACGAAGTTTATTTGCAATGGTATGTGTTGATATCGTCTTGCTTATTTGGCTACTTATTTTCTCTGTCCTGCTTGTGGGTGTTTGATATTCCCCCAAAATACTGGTTGGCGAATGAAATTCACCCGCAATACTTGCGGATGTATGAACTTCACCAGTTACACTGGTGGGTGTATGAAATTCAAGAAACGGAATGCTATCATCGGAACTAGCACCTTCCGGGCGCTGAGAATCATGCTTAGTAGAGGCCCGAATTAAATATGTCTTATTCGGAACATTAGACTCGTTGACAGATTTTAGCAATTCTGGTGAGGGTGGAAATCCATCCAAGACCCAACCAACAATTTTGCCTTGCTCTAACATGTCATTATAATCACTCAAAACGGAGTTGATAGTCGATTCTAGTTCTTCTATTGCTTCTGGCGACTCCAACAGTTCTAACATTTTCGCCTCCATGATTGCTCGACTACATTCTAATACACAAGAAGAGGTGGGCCCGATTACATCATATGTAAACACTTTTGGTGTTTGCAACTCTTGTGGCAACTTCTTGATAATGAGGTTTACGTTGTTCAAATACTTATCGCAATCAGAAGGTTTTACAATTCCAAATAACTCCATAAACGCGGATAATTTAATCAAAGTAGCCTTCGCATCAGCAATTTCTTTATCCACTTCTGTTTCAGATGGAGTCTGAGAAGTTTGCGATTGGGAATGTTGTTTTACTATAAGCAAACATTCTTGCAATTCAAGTAAATTCTTCTTTATACATTCGATATAACGAGCTCGTCTTTTCAAGCGAGTAGCTTCTTGATCCAGATAAGCTTGTTCGCGCATTTTCTTTAAGCATTCTAAAGCCGCTCGATCTGCTTCTTCCTGGGCTATGGCTAAAGCCCGAGTCATATATGCCTCGTCCGATTTTAATTTAATATCATTAAAATCAATAACCTCCAGGTGAACATGTTGTTCAAGAGCTCTAGCTATGGTAGTCTTTCCCGATTTGGGAGGTCCAATAATGAAAACCCTGCGGATGGCTAACGGCATCGGGGGTAGCAAGTAAGGACGCGGATTCTCCAAAAACTTATCACAATTTTCAGGAGTGCTCATGAAAAATATACTGTTCATAAACTGTACAGCATATTGTGATTTTCCTACTACTTTGCGCCCTTCTAGCAATGCAACCGGACATATATAGTTCCAATCTGATAGTTTCCATGGATACAGCGGTCCTAAAGTTCTCTTCCCGCGTAATTTATAAAAAGCATCCTCTGTAGCATCGTCGGCAGCTTCGTCAACAGTAGTGTCTGTAATGAGAGGCATCTGATCTTCGCCAGCGTTATCAAAAG
The DNA here is from genome assembly GCA_025400035.1 of Tetradonia laticeps. Classification (NCBI taxonomy): domain Eukaryota; kingdom Metazoa; phylum Arthropoda; class Insecta; order Coleoptera; family Staphylinidae; genus Tetradonia; species Tetradonia laticeps. The sequence continues at coordinate 5,701 of JAODVP010094436.1, forward strand.
TAACATCAGTGGCAGATGTAAACAATTTTGGAAGAATTGCTGGTACCAAGGGTAACATCTTCAAACGCATCCGCAGTATTTGAAAGAGACGAAAAGCCGGCATCCGTCCATCTAAACGTATGACATCTTCCGGCTTTCTCCTCAAGACGTACTTCTCAATAACGAGCTGTGTGTCTCTTAGGTACTGATCCAATTGACACTGGACGTGCACTGGAAAATCCGAGGGTATCTTAACCAATTTCTGGGTGTGAGCCAGATTATCTTCTTCAAATAAATTACCCTCTGCATCTGTCGGATCAATATTGTACATAGTATAAAACATATTCTCTGCTCTTTCACGTTGCACATTCATCAGTTGCATAGTTTGGGAGTTCATTCTATTATCCTGGCGAATGTTGACCACTTCCTCATTTGCGCATTTTAGATAAATAATGCAATAATTATGGTCCTCGCATAAAGAGAAAATATACTCCATCTGGTTGGTATTTTCATTATATTTTTTGCTTTGGTAGCAAATAGTCTCAGATCCTCTGTTTCCTAAACTAGCTGCTTCTTTGGGATGATCCTCCTCTTCTCCTAACACATTTGCTTCCTCAATTTCCGTATCCATGACTAATGAAGTCCTCGACACATTCTTAACCGAATCTTTGAAGACACCAACATCAATCAGCTCTTCAAAAATCTCCTGCACATTGAATATAGCAGACTCAGACGACACAGGATCATCGGTTAATAAAGAATTAGCAATCAGAGGAAATCCGCATAAAACAAGACCGCGATGTTTCACCGTAGCGCTTTGTATACGTTTTTCCAGGAGACGTATAATCACATCAACGTTAATCGAACGCCCGCACCTTAGATTAAAGTCAATGCAAAGTCCCGCACGGCTTCCCGATTCAATTTCTTCCTGAATCAACACTTCCGGACTGATTAACACGCAGCACCAATAATCGGCCAGCAATTTTCCCAAACGTTCCTCAGCCAAGCCCGGCTTCCCAAGAATTATAAAAGATTTAGGTTTCGTTGCCAAGTAATTTATTTGCGCCTGCCTTTCGACGAAATGATCCTGCCATTTCGTCTGCTTGGGTGGTGGCGTCGGTGTTGCTGTCGACTCGTCCTGCACGGAGCTGGTTGACGCTTTGTCACCGCCGTCACTGTTCTCTTCTTGGTCGTGAAGCAAATGAGGTACGCGATTAACCGCATCGTAATCCTCAGCAAACTCGTAATAGGCGTTAACCAAGGTGAAAGGCTTCTCCAAATCGGGCGGTATGTATTTGTCCTCTTGACCACCGTCATAACCGCGAATGTATTTAAGGAACTCTTTTTGAAGCAACACGTGTTGATTGCATTGAAAGCTGAAAACTGCGACGTCTTCAGGGACGAAATTGTATTGCATCCCGAGCAATCAATGTATGTTGACAGTATGAATGAGTATATTGTCAGGGGGTAACTTGGAGACGCGTTATTTTTGTTTTTGTATATGAAACGATTATAGCCAAGGAAAAATAGGTTTATACCTAGTATAAATTCGGATATGACTGTAATTTCTATCTATCTATCAGACGGGAGACCAGACTGTCTGGCAGCTCTGGGGCCGCCTTAAGGTTTGGGTCCATTGTACTAATTCTCTTACGGAAATACTGCAACCACCACAGCCGGTCAAGAATTATTAACTTCTAAGACCGAGGACCGTATTTGCCCCCCAGTAAACGCATTGTCTACCACTAGATAGGCAGATGCGGTATATCTCCATGCTGGCGCGCACCAGATGTTCGGTGCTCCTAACCAATGCGCCACCGATCGCATTACAATGAAAATATCCCCAACGATGCTTTGAGTTAAAACCTACACCAAATTCGAATCTATACATGTTTAACCATTATTCTCGTTATTTTCACCGGGATATAAAATAAAATACGAAAAATGTAAAAGGGGTACTTATTCTCATTCGGGTCGATTGTGCAGAAAGGGAAGTTCTCTGCAGCAACTGCACTCTTGGTCAGGACGTTGAAAAACGTAGATTTCCCTACATTGGGCACACCAACAATGCCGATACGTAGCGTAGTGCCTACACGTCCAATCAATGGCTTCCTCTCCGGCTCTGCAACTTTTTTTGGTGGCATGCTGCAGAGAAAAAATACGTGCAAATAAATGGTTGTAAAATGGAGATATCTCGGAGGTAATATAACAGAAGATAAAAATTTAAACACGAGCACTTTGCAACTGGCTGTTGATCAACCTCCAGCGTTAGTTGCAGATCATAAATTCGCATATTTATGCAACCACGGTCTGATTTTGCATATAAAATTTCTATAATTTCCAAAAGTGCATAATGTACGTATAGAGCGAAATGATGGTTGTCCAGCCGATGCCAACCAAACACGGGCGCAGCTCTTGCGCCAATAACTGACATTACACGCCGATCCGCTGCGCGATACTTTCCTCTTTCGGCATTTTCCGCCGTGCAAAAACCAATCATTTTTCACGATTTCGCGTGCTCTGCGGCCAGCTACATCCCCTCGAGTGCATAACGTGCATCGGCGCGCTTCGACGTCGTATGCAAATCGACACTGCTCCAAATAATAACAGACATTTGCAATGTGCAACTTAATTTCCGCCAAATAGCAATTTTCAATCTTGATATCGACGACGACTCTGCCGTCCGGCGAAGGAAACGCGGCATTGGCGCGGAGCTGAACAGAACGGGGTTCCAACCGACCTGGTTGGATCCAAAACGATGGCGATTTCGAAAATATCGCTTTAATCATAAAGTGCGCGCCGTGCCCTTACACTCGCCTTGCACACGCATGCCTCGGTGCCGTGTTCGCGCTCTGCAATTTCGGAGTTTCGCCGGCCTCTTTTGCCTACCAATGGGCATTAATGTAATTATCGATACGGACCGCCGCGGGAGTCGAACAAACGCTAGAGCTGCGCGCTCGTTACATGCCATTCCTGCGAATATCAAACGCATTATGCAAATGAGCCGTCGACATGAACTGCGCCAATGAAAGCAAAATATGTATTAGTAAATCATAGTGTATGTCAACGAATCAACTGCAACGCGAACAATAGTTACTAACAATACGCAAAGATTCACATTACGTGCAATATAAGTAATACCGTGTTTTGTACCGAGATGGCGCTCTGTGTATGATTTCAGAATTATTCCGCCGACAAAAGTTCATAAAACGTACCAAAACCATTAACTATCAATTATACCTGTCTAAAATTAATTTAAAATTTACAAGATTAATGTAATCCCGAATTCATTAGCTATCAATTGCAAATTATAGTATTGTTGATGTAAATTTAGTTTATTCACTACTAAGTGAAGAAATATGCACTACACAACACTAAAACAGAAATTTAGCACTAAAATATCCTCGCACAATCCTAAAATAACACTGTCCATTATCTCTACCCATATTTATCTCTATTTTAATCAAATTCCCGGTGAAAATGATCAAATTACCTGAACTAACCTCTAAATGAACACTCATATTCCGTACACGTTTAGCGCAGAAACTAATCACTGCAATATACTACAAATGTAATCAAATGATGTATTATAATATATAGATTAGGATATGGTACTTACATTTCTTAATTATTTGCTACTTTTTTTGATACACTTGATGCTAATGTAAGCAGTAAATAAATAACAACGTGCAGATGTTCACAGCACACTAGGAGAGAAACAAGACCTTGAAGTCTGGCAGTCGTGTAAGTAATAAAAGTTGCCTACGTTACGTAGAAAATCAAATAAATTCAAAATATTATTAGTTCAAAACGAAATTTTTTAGTTTCACATTATAGCAATTGAATAAATTAATATATAATATTTTTTATAGATTATATGTATATATTAGCGATATTTAACATTATATTATAAGCGGAATTAAGAAAGGAAGTGTTTTCAATAGATAAATATTGGTTTGAATGTATAATGCATGATGCATGAATAAAAGTGAATAAAAGCGGATGCAGAGTAGAATTTCACAATAAACTAAATTATAGGGGATACAATATGATTATTTGCACGAAGTAAATAATCTCTTTTCAATGGAGTAGCGAAAATTGACCGATTACAAGTATTAACAACGTATAACTGAACATAACCTCATAAACCTTTACAAAATCTGGCATAATTTAACCTAACTAATCATTAGTTATTTGAAACTAAGTAATGTTGAGTTTAATTGTGTTCTATTTAATACTAACTCATATATAATAGTCTTGCATGTAATATTAGCACAAATTAATTGGGTTCCCACATCCCACAAGTACCCCCTGCATCCCACTTGCCTCCTCAAATCCCTTTTTAACGTTTGTAATTATTACTTTTGCAATTGCATGCTTGCCATACAGCATTTCGTTGCACCCGCTGGTTTCGCTCATTATTTAATCATTACTTTTATATTATTACCGCGTCTAGCGTAATGTAACATGCAAGTGCACAATTTTGCAATTACAAAATGGCGGAACGCTATTGTTGTTGTTGTTACACGCAAGTTGATCCATTCCCTTCAATCAAAAATCCCATTTAATTATCTACTAAATATCAGTAATTCAGTTAATCTGTTATGTCATAATTGTCTGGTATTGAGGTTATGTGTGAGGTTAGGTGTGTAGAAATAAATATAGGGTGAAATTGAAATATCACCAGAGAATGATTGATGTTGGTCACAGTGATGATGTAGACCTTGTGGACAGTGGATGATACAGCAATTGACACATTTCCTTGCGCCCTCGGATGCGCCCGTTTGCATTGCGTGCACTTCCTGTCGATACAAGACGCCGCCGCTTTGTTGCCGGCGAGCCAAAGGGCGCCGCAAAAAGGCCGCCGCGCCCGGATGTGGATTGTTGCCAATTGCCACAATTGCAAGCACGCTGAGTAACATGTTGGGCTGGGCGCAGCATGTGGACGGCGCTGTTATTGTTGCAAATTGTGATGGAATTGAATGCGCGGACGACTTGCGGTTGGCTGTCGCTGCTTGCGGCCATTTGATGTCTTTATCGTCCTTGCTCCAATTCAAATGTGTGGCAACGATGGCATGCGGAAAAAGGAGGAAGTAGCGGTTGGTTTCAAACGTTTTGCGAGGATGAAAGAGGTGCATGTAGTGAAATGGGATACAATAAGTGTGAATGGATGAATGGTGGCCGTCTTACAATTAAATGAAGAAATTATTGATGACAAGTTCATATTCTTTTATATGGTAAATATGCACGTGGCATATATTTGCGTATTTGCCTTTTTTCATCATTGTGGCAGTTAAATGTCAAACTTTTGTTTGAAACAGTATAGAGTTATTAGAATAGAGGATTTATATTCATATATATGTTGCAGTATCTGCATTTTTGAATTTGCATATTTGCATTTTTTTTTTCATTTTTGAATATACAGTAAAACCTCCCAAATGTGGACACCAACGGCACCCACCTCAAATGTGCACAATTGATAGGTGGGATATATTATTTACACAAAGAATTTAATTGTTTTGTATCTTTTATAACAATAATGATGATGCATGAGATGTCGTATGAGTCGGTAAAAAAAAATCTGTTAAAAGTTCGCACAATGTGAATCCCTATATTTTAAATTTTTTCTATCTCTCTGCGCTAAATATAAAAATCAATTATGTACTAGTAAAACACCTCCCTAATTTGGAATAATACTGTAGATTTAAAATTTTAG
>JAODVP010094447.1:0-11391 GCA_025400035.1 Tetradonia laticeps
ATTAGGTAAGGTAAATACAATACGTAGTATGTTTGGTCTTGATACCGTATATAAGGTAAGGATTGACCACGACGAAGAGAGCACATACCAGCACCTAATTGCTGTTAGTATGACAGTCAGTAGTTCTACACCAACCCTATATTAGATCCATTACACATGTGTTAGTAAATAAAGTTACAGTTAAAGTTATGCCTCTTGTCTATTAATTAATCACCAATCTCATGAATATCGCATGAAATCCACAACATACACACACCAACAACCATTTATTATTACATGGCGATCCTGACGTATGAACCGAAGACGAAGATTCTGAGACGTGGGAATAACAGAAATTAATTAAGTGATAAGTTTCCATCAAAATGGGAGGTTTTTCATCGTATAGAGGAGAAAATATGGAAATTATTATCACACAAGCAGGAAATAGTGGAGGTGTAAGCAAGCACAGAAGATGCGAAATTTTGGCTGCAAATTGTGTTAGTGATTATGGATTTAGTAAGCATCGCATACATCATCGTTCGAACGTTCGAGAAGTACAACGAAAACATGAAATGCAGAAGCCGGGGGAAGAGACCCGCAGCAGAGAGAAAGCACAAAGAAAGTACCTTTGCATTCCTGTGTTGACCTAAGTAGAATTGAATGGATAATCTAGTTAGGTTAGTAGAAGAAATTAAGAGTATTAGAAATTATTTATTAAAAGTAGGTCCACCAAATAGATAAAGTATTTAGAAAAGAAACAAGGAGAATTACTACAATTATTTCTCGAATACGAAGCCTGTATAGCAGGATTAAACGACCTATTGAGGTAATAGACAAAACCCAATGCAAACTTCTAATACGGTAGTCTAGGAAATATTATAGTAGTATTTTAAAGTTTAGTTTGGAAGATAAGGAAACCATGGTAACTTTTGATATTAAGACAGCGGTATCGTTAATATCGGTAATGGACGGTAAAAACGACAAAACCATGGAAATTATTAGAGCTATAAAATTATATGAGAGAATGGTTAATGATGTAGGTAAGAAGTTACTGACAAATTTTGTCTTAACTTTTGTCCTAACGCGATTGAGTAACACCGCATCTCTGAAGTTGGAGAGAAGCTATACTTCGGTTGCAGCATTGGTAGCCCATATGAAGAAAAAAATGTTGACGCAAAAGTCGGAGTCTATGCTATGCTATGGCTATGCTTACAAATGCAAGGCAAGGTCATAACAGCATTGATGAATTTGGCAGTAGGTTGCAAATTTTGGTGTCGGAATTGACATTGAAACAAGCAGGCAACGACACGATTAAGTCCGGAATACTTCAGCCAATTAACAAAAGGAATGCTATACGCAACTTCGTTGACGGGTTGAGTAATAAGTGAGTCAGCATGTTTGTGTCGCTAAAAGGGTGTCCCACACTGAGTGAAGCGATAGAATTGGCTAAGGAAGAAGAAAGTAACTGCGTGAAGCAAGATGCTACGTAATCGGTGATGTTTGACCAAGGTCGCAAAGACGGCAAAAGGCAGGGTGACTGGAGCAGTAACTTCCAGCGCCAAAATACTGGACAGCAGATCCAACAAGGTGGTCGACATTTGCAACCGAACTACGGACAGAACAGCGAACTCAGCAGGTTTGCCCAACAATATTATAAGAACGCCGAAGATTCGATGGAAGAATTGAAGGGAGCTATTACTGTCCCGGACTCAGGAGTGTGAAAGTGATGCATGGGCTCCCCGGGTACCTTCGGAATGAATGGGGGAGGAAAGAACGAGTGTGTGTGGCGAGGGGAAGGTGCGGATCAAGTGAAAGGGGAAGAAAGGAATCGATGGGTAAGGTATATATGAGATGTGCGTTGTGCGAAGAGGGGAAGGATACCTTCACTCATCTCGCTGGAGGTTGCCGGGAGCTGGACAAGGTTTGGGAAGGCCGGACGCGGGACACAAGGTGATGGCTGAGGGAAGATTGGAGTGGAGTTGAAGAGCTGCTGGCGTTGAAAGAGTTGAAGGGGTGAAGGAGAGGGGAAAAAGAGTAATGTGGGTTTATGTTTTTAATTTTTTATTGTTGTTTGCTTTTTTTGTCTTATGAGAGGTTCAGGAGTATAATTTATAATTGAGAGATATGCCGAATAAAGGATTATTATTAGTGTTATAATAACGCTGTCAGACAACCTAGTCATAATAACTTTCGGAATAATAACTTCCAACGTAATCAAAACATGACGTACGGAAATAGGGGTCAACATCAGAACCAATACATGAACAACAATTTCGCCCGAAAAGAGAAAAAGGTGGAAATTAAGATGCTTGAACCAACCGAACAGGGAAGCGAAGAAAAGAAGTTTTTTCGTCCCTAAAAGATAAATTCTAGGAACAGCTAGAATAGGAGATGTGAATGTGTGTATGAATGGCAGTAATGTGTGCTTGTTAATCGACACAGGTGCATCGTTATGTGCAGTTAAGTATTAATGCGTACGAGATAAATCTCAAATAGTTAATGACAAATTATACGTGAAAGGTATAGTAGGAGAAATTTTCGCATTAGGATATGTAAATTTAGAATTTAGAATAGAGGTTTGTACGTTACGAAAAAATTCTATGTATTCACACAATTGAATTGAATTGAAGGAAATACAAAGCAATTGTAGTTTATAATAGTAATATCTTAGAATTAACTAATTTAGGAAAGAAAGTATAATTAGAGATACAGGAAGAAAGCAGCGATCAACCAGTACCACCACGGTGCGAGGTAGTACGCTACTTCCACTGTCGAGAGAAGGAGGATTGCTTGGTAGTCCCAGAAGATCTAGTGGAGGGAGTTGACGTAGGATGTAGGTACGCCGCGTAGAGGTAGGATTAGTATACTTAATACTCTGGAAAAGGAAATCGAGGTATGTTTCGAATCGGAAACTAGGAAGTTAAGTGAATATAACATTTGTACGTTTGTACAGAACAAAGTATAAGTGCAGAAGGTAAAAGACCTATTCGATATATTAAAGGAGGAACGAAGAGAACTCGAAGGAATATGTGCTAAATATGCACACGTATTTCATCTACCAGGAGATAAGTTATCCAAGACCAACAAAGTTTCGAACTGCAAGATAATGCGAAGCCAATATATGTAAAGCCATATAGGTTACCACAGTCACAGAGAGACGAAATTGACAGACAAGTAGAGAAGGTGCTTGATGATGATATTATCAGAATATTAACAGACCATAAACCATTACTATACCTCTTTAATCACTCAGATCCTTCTATTCGTTTAACAAAATTTCGCATGTGTTTGAATGAGTATGCCTTCGAAATTGAGTACGTGAAAGGGAATGATAATGTCACAGCGGACGCGTTGTCACGTGTTATCATACCTTCGAGCGAATTAGTGACTATGAATGAAGAAATTATTGCAGAAATGACTAGATCGAGAACGAAAAGATGAAATAAATGTGAAGATGGAAGGATAGGAAACAACACTCCGACCGAAAGGAATGATCAACCCAAGGTAGTAGAAGTTTTAGAAAAACCAAATAATGCACTAGAATTAAAATTTGAAGACATGGAAGAAGATATTACCTATAACGAAAAAGTTGATTTGATTCGAATTACATCAAGGAACCGATCAGCATCTGCGCGAGCTGCAATGTTGAGGGAACTTGTCAACACATGTAACAAGAAGAAATTACAAGATTTAGTAATGCTTAGAAATTCAAATGAATCCAAATATATTAAATTAATCACGCGTGAAATTCTCAATAATCCGAGGCTAGCCGGACTGAGCTTAAAAATAATAAATGCAGCATTCGAGAAGGTGTACTTAGATTTGGTATGTCCTCTACAGACTGACGAACACGGGTACAACTATATTTTAACGCTGCAATGTGAGAAGAGAACTTTGTTCTTTGATACGACATACCGAAATATATTGCAACCGATCGGGGAACCGAGTTTGTTTCAAATACGATGAAGCAAGTATGTAGTTTACTCAATATCATACAACTATTTAGTAGAGCTTACCATCATTAAAGCATTGGATCTATAGAAAATTCCCATAAAGTGCTTGGTGCATATGTACGAACACTGTCTGAATCTCAAAAGGCTTCATGAAGCGAGTGGGTACCGTATTGGTGTTTTGCGTATAACACAACAGTGCATACCGAAACTCGATACACACCATTCGAATTAGTTTTCGGAAAAACTTGTATGTTACCTTCAAATTTACAGGATAGGATAGATCCAGTTTATAACGTATACGATTATCCAATATAACTTAAGTTTAGGTTACAAACTGCACAAAGGAACACAAAGGGTAACTTTGTGAAAAGTAAACTTAAGCGGAAATTAGTGTACGATAAATCTCTTTAGAGAATAAACTATAGTGCGGGAGATTTAGTGCTTATAAAATCAGAAGAAAATAAGATGAAGGAACTATACAAGCGACCATTCACAGTGATTGAAGACTGTAATGCAAATGTGAAAGTGCTAAAAAACGGGAAAGACATATTAGTGCATAAAAATCGAACTAAACTTTACACGGGACAGTGAACTAGCAACATTCCTTAGCAACAAGTGCAATGTCAGTGGCAAATAAACAATGCTGCTTGAAATTATGCTGATGTGCTAAGGACACGTTACCCTTAACATTGAACACAAGTGAAAACAACAACAAAATTTTTATCAAAATTGGGAAATTGGGAAATTGGAATGTGGAGAGCACATCTCTTGTGATAAAATGGTATAATTATAAGTATGTTATATGATTGTGTAAAAAGTGTTAGTTTAAGTTATTATCATTTAATGTAAATTGTTTAATATGTTAGTTATTAAGGGCCGTATTCATAAAAAATCAACATTTTAAACATTTGATTAACTTAATCAACTTCTTACATAGCAAAACACTGTATATTTACTTTTGTTTTTCATACACACAGGCTGTTTAATGTGACAGCCATTTAAGCACCGATTTAAAGAGGTTCATAAGGAAGCGCCGTTTATTAAAACACACATTTTTAAGTATTGTTTAAAATATTGCAACTTTTAAGCAGGCTGTTCAATATAAATGAATACCAAAATATTTAAACATTATTTAAAGTGTAACGTTTATGAATAAGACTGTTATTGATTAGGTTTAACTTTAGCGCTTCATTAGTTATTATTAAAGTTAAGTAGTTAGGAATGTTGAATGATAACATCACGTTATCACAACATTAAAGATACAGTTATAGCCAAAGACCATCAACAAGGTATTAGGTAAGGTAAATACTATACGTAGTATGTTTGGTCTTGACACCGTATATAAGGTAAGGATTGACCACAAGTAAGAGAGAACATACACACACCACAACCATCATTACAGGTCATTTTCTTTTATTTTATTTTATTTTATTCTTATAGAAAACTAACAGCTGTTACATTAACAGTTAATGGAAACATAGTTTGAGAAGGCCAATTATAAGTTTTCGTGTGTAACACAAAGATAATAAGAAGATATATAAGCTAGCAGACAGAAAATATATCACTGAATGTGATTCGTCAGCACGCATCAATTCTCGAAGAACGCATCGCTTATAACTTTTTTAAGTTTGTGCACGCTTGTATAGAATAGATCAACGTCATCGAATTCCTGTTGAATACAGTTAAAATCTTTACTAGCTGTTATGAGAAAAGCATTTTGCCGATAATTGGAATTTGCTATAGGGACTTGTAATAAACGCGGTTTTCTTAGACAAGATTTATATACGCATATGCCAATCTTACTTAACAGTTCGGGACAGTCTACTGAACCCGTTGCGATAACGAAAAGAAAGGCTTCATCTGCCACGCGTCTTCGCAAGTGGAGTGGCATCAAATGGAATTTTTTGCATCGGAGAGTATAACTTTGATTGTATGATTTGGAACGACATTGTATATACCTCACAAATCTCTTCTGGATGCCTTCTATTTGGTCGATATAAACCTTACAACTAGGATTCCATACTTGTGACAAACATTCAAGATGACTGCGGACAAAGGCACAGTATAAGATTTTCAATGTTTTTATGTTCTTGAAATCTGCCGATAGCCGCAAAACCCAATGCTCTTGAGGCTTTTTTGACAATATTCGCAATATGTTCATCAAAAATTAGCTTAGAGTCAAGATTACCCCCAAGTCCTGAATTGAGTTTAGTCTTGTGATACTAGATTCGTCTAGTTTGTAATTGAATACAATTGGCAATGGTTTCTGGGTAAACGTACATATGTAACATTTAGATATATTTAATTGTAGTTTGGTTAACTTACAATAATCAGTAAACCGATTCAGATCATTCTGGAGTGCATTAGCATTGTCCGCGGTAATGACAGGAGTATCTTCATGTCGTCGGCGTAAAGAAGAATATTGGAGTTAATAAAACAGTCAGATATGTCGTTCACAAAAACAATAATCTCATCATTTTTATATAATTCCTCATTTTATTGGTTAGAATGGAGTTTTTCCTATGTAGTCAGACTTAAATACTCCGTTCATCTACTGTTTAAAAAACCGAATCGATCGCTGGAGCGCATATATCATATTGCGAATCGGTTCTTGCCGTATACGACGTTGCATTGCTACTGAACGGGCTCTGAAACAAGCAGAATTTATAACAAAACCGGAACATGTGAAAACTACGTAGTTTTTTACTATTCCGACAAAAAAACACGATTCGGAGAAAATGTAATGCTTTGAGAAGTCGAGGTTCATGTAACTAATTTTATGTTACTACGCTACAATACGACATACTTTAACGAGACATTTTACTTTATTTAGATGGTAATATAGAGGCAAACTCAATTTATTTCTGTACCTACATAGTTACATGAAGCAGTGAAGCACTGGACTGTCACTTGAAGCAAACAAACCACACATTCATAAATTTCATAAGCATATATCAAGCCGTTTCGGGGAAGTATGGTAAGAACCGTATACCGTGATATATGAATTTTATATAAGGTACCGACGCAAATAAGGGGCACTTCCACACATATTTTGTTTAATCTTACATATTTCCAGCACGTAGCGCAATCTACCAGTCCCCCGCGCCACCGCGATCAAAATTTGTCAGTAGCCATAGAGAATTGCTTATCCGGTCGCGTATATTCTTTTCCCTTTTCATATTCAATCGCGCGCATTTCTGCCTATAACACATAAAACATAAACTGTAGCTTATGAATATGGTTCTTAATAAGGCCACTTGAATGGAATCCTGGTTCTACTTTCTTTGTAATGAAGTAAGAATTGTAGTTGAAATATAAAGATAATAAATATAATTGGATTTGTTGAATTCAATCAAACAAATATAGATATCTATTCCAAGACTTCGTGACGATAACTATTCTAGCCTATTGTTTTTATTAAATTTTATCCACAATATTCGTATAAATTCCCCAACTTTGTTGACTAAATTAATACTGGCCTTATTGTGAACCCAAATAAAGCCAATATGCAAGATTTTATTTTTTGTATTTTTTTTACCCCAAAATGTTTTTTTAATTATTGTTATTATTAATAGTTATTACTTTATAAATTACAGTTAATACGAACCAAGTTTGCACGCATTATTTTACAAAATAAAATCTTTATAGTCAAAAGAACACTAAGGTGGCCTTTTTTGGCGTCGGTACCTTACAGGGTGAATTGAAGTCTATCGTAATAACTTACAAATTTACAGACATTGATTAGGGTTGTTCTCTAAATATATACAATCGTATATCAACCTTATATCTATGGTGCCCGACAAATCATTACGGAGTTATTGCATTTCATCTGTGCGTAAATTTGCGCTACGGTGAATTTCCTATTCAAAAGAAAATACTAAAGGGGTTTCCAACTTCTCAAAACTTCAGGACCATATAGAATATTTTGGGTAAGATGGCGGGCCACACTTTAATAATGGGGTATGTATGGTAAACCGGCCGGCGGCTCCCATTTCCTCCACTGACCTGGGAGTCTGGGAGTTATACAACCTCACACCATAAATCCTAATCCTTAGGGCAATTACGAATTTATAATCTTAGAAAATTTGCTTGCAAATGAAAAAGTAGAAGTTATCACTTCATTAAAATAGCGTAAGACTGGCGTACTATCGCAATGGGAATGTTTACTAAGTACGTATTTCACCATTCGTAATATTAATACATCTCCTATTGATTTTAAAATAATGTTTACATATTTATTTTGGCTATTTATTTTCAGAACCCATCCATTGCATACACAATATATAAATAGAATATATAAATTATACCATTACACGAACATATTTTTAATGGTGTGTTTTTTATTGTACAATTGAAATAAGTCGAAATAAGTTGTGAGATTCTCTACAGTTTTTATGCTGGAAAAGAGGTATGTCTTTGCGAAGAGGTAGGGTAGGGTAGGGTAGGTTTTCTGGGAATTTAGTGATAGAAAAGGTAGTAAAGATTTAGGAAATTTGGATAGCCGAAATTGGGTTGTAAAGTGAAGACGAGCGAACGAGGATTAGCATGGATTACTAGGAATTCCGGCATGGTGTGGCAAGACGCAACGCCACAAATGAATCGATTTTAGTAGCACTAAATATTCAAAAGTATTACCATAAAATTTTAATCATTAATATTAATTTAGTAATTGTTATAATATTTGTTTAATAAGTATTTTCTGAATTTGAATGAATCACATTTTTTAGTGAAATATAATAAAACTAGGATATATGTAGTCGTATATATAATTCAATAAATGCGGAAGTTTTTTCTGATTTTTTACCAACACCAACAACCTGATTACAATTTGTTTTAGCAATATTCGTTGGTTTGCTCTGCCACAATATTTATAAACTTCTTATTACCACTTTATTAATTTTATTGAAAAACTGTAACAGTAGGTTTAACTAAATTAATCCAGTCAAATCCGCTTATAACGAATGACAAGGTAGCTGTTATATTCGAATATTCCGAAAATCCGACGGCGAAACGGTCGGTTTAGTTATTGCCTTCGTATGTTACTGGCACCATCTGGAATAACTCATAAATTACTCATTAATGCTTAAAGTATCATCTCGAGCACTCCACTGACGCAGTATAAGTACTTGAAACATAAATATTTACGACGATTGTGTTATGATTTGTTAGGTTAGGTTGTGGGAAGCTATGTTTTGCATTTAGTTATAATGTTTCAATTGTTATCAGCCTTTAAATAAATAATCATCAAACAGTGCATGTGAGGCGGAACTGCCTACATATAGCTCAGGGATGCCGGAAGTGTTAATTAATATCAATATCTCGATAATTTAAAAAATAATTTCTTGATTATGTATAACACTTCCATTATCGTACAATTTCCTGTGCGGGAATCGTGGTGAAACTTAATTATATGGGAGACCCGCCGTAGCCGAGGAGCATTTTACAAGCGGAAGGTATTCGTCATCTTCGAGAAAAAGTAATCCTATTTTTGCCATTGCCATTTACCACTATAGCACCTTGCACAATTAGCAGTATCAATATTATTATCGCAACACAAACCGTTCCGAAAATGCATTATACTATTTTTCTTACAGTGAGTTCAAATGCGTTCCAATTCTTAAATGAACTGCTGTTACACACTGTCGTCCATTCATGGTGGCCGTTTATTTCAAATGTAAACTAAACGCTATGGATTGTGTACAGAACTACCGCAAAGAAAGTGAATTAAGTCTATATCTTTTGTTATAATAAGAATAGATATTAGCTACGTGAATTTTCAGCGGTTAACATCTTCCTTCATAAGAAATACTTATAAAAACTTGCAAATAGCAGTATCTGGGATAAGTTCCTATGTGTAAAAAATGCAAATTGTAAGTGAAGGAACAATAAAGAAATATTCTCAAGTAAATCACGATTCTTTTAAAATTTTATTCTGTCTGAAACAAACGCCTCCTAGATGCTGCAAGATTTTGAATAATTATTTTGCTATTACGTTAGGTTCAGTTGTTGAAGCATCAAGTATAATAAGAACAAGCAATATCGAAATTAACAAAGTTCTTACGCGTCAAGCCAACACACCCACTTTACCTCACACGATATGAATCAAATTTGGCACACTTATTCTTGGTGCTAAAATAAGTAAAAATGCCAAACCAGAAGTATCTATCTCTAATAGTTTACACAGGCATGTAAAGTTTAAAGAAAACGCAAAAATCCGGTAACCGCAAATTTATATATCGCACGAGACGCTGACATTGTGCTTGTGCTCGTTGGATTCCCCTTGATTTAAACTACATGTCTTATCATTTTTAACACATTACGTCCATGGAATAATGAGTTATAAGAGATATAGTGAATCGCCCATGCATTTCTTATAGGGGTATTCACAAAAAGTCGAGGCTGGGACTTAGGGCTAGCCTCACGCCCGTAGGGATGTTCCATGAATATTTTGATATCATATGGTCTCCGATGCATCTTTCCGGATTAATTCAATTTATTGTTGTGTTCCGAGTAATCCCGAATAATTTGATATTAGAAACATATGGTGTCTGGCGACTCGTTACCGAGTTATTGCAATTTCTTTTAGGGTAAAATTGGGTGATTGCAAAAAATAAACTGGAATAACTCCGCAAGGAAGCATCGGACACTATACATTCCTAATAACAAAATACTCAGAGAACTTCCCTAATCATCCCCTGGAAATGTATCGGTAGAGGTCTGACTCAGCCTGTATACAAGAACATAGTATATTCCATTCCATTTGGATATAGTCCTGAAATTTTATAATTAAGGTAGAATATTACAATATGTATTATAATTAATGAAATTTCCTACTTTTAATTGAGTTCAAATTATTAATGGAATATGCTGTAACTCGAACTCTGAACTCGAACCTAAACCGCTGAGTTGCCTTACAATTATCTTATTAATTATAAATTAATAATTATTAATAATTTGCACATATTTGATTTAGTGGTGACCATTAGCATATCTACTAACTCATTTGATCAGCATATCTTTTCAATTAGTAATTTGAACTTAATTAAAGTATGAAATTTTATTAGTTATAATGGTCTAGTTCGTATTGTCACGGTTGAGTATTTCTCTGGTTGATGCTCATCTTGGGGGGACTCGCTTAGCTGTGTGTGTTAGTGACTCGATTTGACCGGAACCTTACTGTGACTCGGGTTTTTTAGGGAATTCGGAAAGGTACTTACCAGATTTTTACGTTCATCTTGAATTGAGGTTGATGTTCGGGGTTGTGAAAGGTAGTTAAAGTCTTTTCATACTTAACAATATTTTATTCTCACAAAAGCCTAATCACTTCGCGTATCAGCGTCTCCGACCGGATTTTTACTAACAGACAGCCCCCCTATGCATTTTTACAGAGTTTATTTATACTAATTTTTCGTGCGTAGTTATTGGTGATCGGAATAAACCCAATTGCTGAGTTTGCAAT
>JAODVP010094469.1:0-11595 GCA_025400035.1 Tetradonia laticeps
TTTGTTGTTGAATATTGGTACTGGGTACAAATGGTAATAATCGAAAGGGTCAGGGTAAAATAATGGAATAGTTAGTAGGAAAATCAACTTCGCAGAAAGAAGAAATCCATGTTGTCTTAATCCTGGTAAATCTTCACTACCAGACTCGAATTCCTCTCGCGATTCTTGAAATAACTTCCTCATGCTTTTTTCGGGTGGTTTTCTTCAGCTAAAGTACTTTCACACTTCCTCGATCATAAAAGATATCACGCACAGTAACTAATGTAAGAAAAAAACTGGCTCAACGGTGCACAACGGGTACAACCAGTACAACCTCTAGCTGTCATTGCATCGCTTCTTTGTCACTGTCAAAATCAATCTAACTAAACTAACCTAGAATCCCTAGAACCGGTCAAACACATATCAAGATGTGCAAGTTTAATTCAACTTGATTATTTTGGTTTATCTAGTCATGGCTGAATGGAATGGACCTATATTTTAACATGAATTCCTTATCACTTTCTTCGAGGAAGCGCCGTCTATCGGGTTTATTCGGTAACGCACCACCTCCAGGTAACGAAAGTCCCATTTCGCCCATTTCAGCAACCTCGGCGCCTCCAGAGAAGATTGAAGCAATTGAAACATTACTTGATGTCCCACCTGCACAACCATGTGATAACATACAACACGAAGCTACCACTTCACCAAGTATGGGCAAAATCGACGAAAGTATTGCACCGCGCAGATCTTCAAGACGAAAATCATTGTACAATGTACAAACTTCCCCGTCAAGCAATGAAACAACGAAGTCTCAGCAGTCACATATTCGGGAAATTAATATAGAACGTGACATTAAATACCTGAAGAAGATCTACCTGGATAAACGTGTTCCGAAGGTGACATCCACTTTGGAGACCATTTTTGAAGCACCCACGGATGAAAAGATGATGAGTAGTAGGAAATTTAAGAGGTCAATCAGTTTTGAAGCACAGGGAAAGAATAAGGTGAGGAAGAGACCATTAAAGGCAAAGACGACACTAATGAATTACAATAAACTTAAAAAGTTGAACAAAATGTCCATGGATGCATTTATGGAGAAATTACCCAAGCAAGAAGACTGAATTTTCATTTGTTATTATCATGTGGTTTGTTATACGCGGCGGCATTACATTATTATGTTATTTATATTACTAATTTATGATGAAGAAGAAACTAATTTTTGTGGATTTCGAGGATTATCATTGAAAAGACACTTGCATTTTTACACTTTCTGATAATAACAAATCAGTAACACTAATAAATATAATGTACATTACAACCAAAGAATTTCAGATAAATTTTATATATGTATATATACTTCAGAATCTTAAATTCTTTAATTAGAAATTTTACTTATTACTTGGTACATACAGGAGCTGGAGGAGTGAAGGAACCATCGCATCGGGATTAATCTACAAATACATGAGACCGCTGGATGTGGCGTAAGCCATCAGTGTGCTCGCTGCTTGCTGGGTCTCCAAAAGTATCCGCGTCTCGTTCATCCACTGTTTGGCAATGGTACGCGGTGCACCAGTGAGCAGGTTCATGTATTTCAAAGTTTGGGCAAAGTCCCCACGGTCTAACCAGAACCTGCAATTAATTTAACAAAATATTTTATTATCTTACACGCCCAGCTAAAGCCGAAGACGATAGTTTACCTAGCACGTTGAAGTACGTCGTTATTATTAAGTTTTGTAAAGTCCACTTGATCGTCGTTGAGCTCGGCAGTGGGTATTGGATTAGTTGCGTTCAACAACATCATTGACTGCAAATAGGACAGGAAATATAAGTGCAGTCGACCACCGCCCTCTGGTAACAGGGCCACATTTCGTGCCACTTTCTCCACGGCGAGGAATCTTTCGCGTAGGACATCCTCGGGGAATACCCCACGCCGCAATGCTTCCTCGGGGATGGAGTCAATGACTGCGTTGACTAGCTCGTCTTTATCATCTGAAGGTAGCACACATATTTTTGTTTATGTGTTATTTGTATTTATTTATCAGACTTACTCGAAGCTTTTTTAACCGCAGTAATCTCTTCCTTAAGTGGCCGTAGTTGTTCTTCGCAAGGCTTACCCACCGCGCTGGTTTTCACGGCTTTGATGAGAGTTTGGCAAGCGCTCCACAAGATTTGCGCTTTTCTTGATGTCTTGTCTGCATCACTTCTTGCTGTAATTAACAAAGATAATAAGGCAAATCAATCAGTTTTTTAATAGATAGGAATTGATCTTTTATTCCAGGATAATAAAAAGTGAAGATAGTAACAACCTACATTATAACCAACCCCATAAAGTGTTAGTTATCTCACTGTAATTGCCAAATTGGAGAATATTACTTGTGGATGATGAAAAATTACCCCTAACGGTACATGTGGATTCTTTACATCACTTTCAATAATAGCGAGGGCCTAACAATGTCTAAAAACGCCCAAAAATTATTAAAATGTCTAAAAATGTATTAAAATATCTAGAAATTCTTTAACAATGTCTAAAAATATCTAAGAATGCCCGAAATTATGTAAAGATCTCTAAATATGTCTTAAAATGTCTAAAAATCTCTAAAATTGTGTAAGAATGACTAAAACTAATCATAAATGTCTAAAAATGTTTTAAAATCCCCTTTAGCTTGTTACAGTGAGATAAATAGTTAAGACATGCTGAATAATGATCATAAATACCTGAAGTCTCACCTACGCCAACATGAAACAGATGAATATAAGTTGCAGTCACTCAAAACAAACACACATTAGTTGTATGACCAAAAAATGCAAGTTGATCCTCACGCAAAAAATGAATCATATCCAAAACAAGCAGCAAACAAATAAATATTAAAATTTAAGAATAGTATGCTATTCAAACCTTTTAAAGCATCTTCCATGCCCCTCAACCGCCCAACCATTGCAGAAAGTTGCATTTTATACTTGGCCCTTTCACACTGCAGATCTTCATCAAACTTGCGATTTAGTACTCGTTCCATCTCCATTTCACGCGTCTTAATAGCGTCGTCCAAGTGATCGGTGAATGCTTCCGATTGTAACTTCAATTTGTTTCTTAATTCACACTCTGATTGTTGACGCAATTGTAAACACTAAACAAACATTTTCGACATTATAACACACAATAAATAAAGATTAATAACTCATAGCATCATAGCAACTTACTTTTCTATTATATTGGCATTCCAAAGCGCGTTTTTCCCTCTCCAGCTGTTGACAGATCTGTTCCCGCGTGAGCGGATCAACCTGTCCAGTATTCTTCGCCTCATCAAGGGCATTCTGCAGTCGCTTATTGCCCAGTGTGTCTAACCTGTTTAGTTCCTTCTGGAAGTACAGCACCTTGCTCATTGCGTGCAACACGAAGAGATCCATTTCACCACTTGAGATTGTAACTTCCTTTTCGTTGAAGTCAATGTGCGGGAAAAGTGCTTCCAGTTCTTTACTGAAATGTTTTCTCGCTTTACAAACCTGTAAAAGGCAGAAATAACGTTGTTATTATGCAATATAAAAATCATAAACTCACCTTTTCCCAATATTTCTCCGTTAACTTAGAATTTTGCAACTCCGTATCCATATCCTTACGAGCCCTGGCTAAATCCTCCTGAATTCTCGTCATATTCGTCTTGGTGCGTTCAAACATCGCCTCAGACAAATTCCTCCTATCCACACGTCCCAGCATATCCTTTAACTTACTAATGCTGCAAAGAGCCTCCTGACTATGCAGCTCCGCCTCCTCAATCGCAGCATTCTTCTCTTGGGTCTTCTCCTTCAAACCGCTCCATACCTCAGGGTGAATATTCTCCACAGACTGCTCCACAATCACCTCAATATCGAAGTTGTAGTTTTTAAGAGCGTACAATGAACGGTTGAAAGCCTGCACTGCAATGGAAGCATCCTCCGCCATTTTGGTTTCCAATTCTGCAATTAATTCAATAGGACTTTTCTCCACTTCGCGTCTTTCGGAGGATGCCAGTGTCTCCAGCGTAGGGTCTTCTTGTCCTGGCACTTTTTCCGACACACGAATCTCGTTGTATTCAACCGGCGCTTTAGATTCTTCAGCGACTTTATCAAAAACGGGTGGTGGTGCTACACAAATATAATCATCATTTACACTGTTAAGTTTTTTGTTATACGTTATTAATTTATATACCTTTATACTGAATTGGCTTTTCAGGAATACTCTTTGATTTCACTAAGCAGGAATCGTCCTTCGCGCGGCGTTGTGCAGATGCACTTTCATCGCCTTCAAACAAAATGGTGGCGATGAAGTCGTCGAACCCGGGGATGTACTCGTTGACGGATTGTCGGAAGTCGTCATCGTACTTAGCGTAAGCAATTGTTCCGCATGCTACAACGGCGAGTGCCCCGACCGTATACAGACCCCCAGAACTGTTTTTGACCTCTTTCGGAGGACATAACTCGTCTCTGCCCCCTTTGTTTGCATGTTTACGTGTAAATGCTTTCGATTCAACCTATTAAAATAATAAATGACTTAATAAACACCTAGTATAGATTATAGAAATAAAAACTGCTAAAAACATTCATATTTTATTGAGGTTATGAACAAATTAATCGAATTTTAGTATTTTCTCTTGTATTACTAAAGAATAACTGAATTTTCAATCAGTTACCAATACATATTATTAACTCGATACCATCACACCCTATTTATAGTCTTTTGAGTGTTTTTTTAGCATGTGTATTAAGTTTTACACCGAAAAGTGTGACATAACATCCAACATCACCTGTCTATCGATGTTTTGGAATTGTGCTGAAATTTTACCTTGTATGAATATAGGAGTTGTGTCCGCGTGGTCAGTTTCCTCGCAATCCGAAACATCTTGTTGGGGCACTCGTCTCGTCTTCACGCCACGATCACAGTCGTCGGACACCTCGCCACGGTCAACAAACGCGGTGAACTAGCTGCGCTCGCGCTGCAGTTGGCGATGTTGGTCGTGTTCGTATCGCGTCGGTGTGTGTCACAGAGACAAACTCTAACCTCACAATCAATTTCTATGTCGGACCCGTCGGACCCAATTACACCGACTAATTTCGTTGAATTTATGAGAATTTAAGGTTTGCCAAAGTAAAAAAGGACCACAACGAAGCCAGGGTAACTACTGTCGATTGTAAAGGTGCATGAAAAACGATGTATCGACTCTTCGCACGCGGTGAGTAGAATTTAATCCAGAACGATATGGTTTTGACTATGATGATGAAAGTATGCAGGAGCACGATACGGGGATTTAGCGTCTTTTTGAATTTCAATTAACACGATTTTGAGTGATTACTGGGCTTCAATCTCATTGCATTTCGATAAATAACTTATTTCAGCTGTTTTATCGCTAGTGATTTTTATGGCTTTAAGTTGTCATGATTGTTTGAAATTTGACATTTTCAAACTGAGTCATTTATGTGTCAAACTTGTGAATAATTCTGGATGTATTTCAGTTGCAGTTTCATGGCAAACATATTCCATACCTTTGAAGAATGCACTAAAAATACAACAACCAATTGTTAATTGTGTCAACAGAATGGACACTAGTAAATTCTCAACACTTCAAGTAGCAAATGCAACTTCCATCAAGTTACTGTCACTTCCAAAGGTTCAAGAAATAAGTAATGATATAACGCGTGGTATAACAAAATATTCATTACGGAAAGGAAAGAGGAAGACATGTCATGCAGTATTACGAAGGTTTTATCGACTTAATTGGGGTGGATGGATCCACGCCAAATGTGGACGGAATAAAAAGATTTGGAAGAAACATGCAGCACGCAAGCGCAGATTACGTCAACACGTTTTGTGCAATGCAACTCAATCACGTCTCTTAGACAAGATGGTGAACAACTTCTGGCGGAAGCCGAAATATTATGTGGATGATCCTTATGAGCCCTATCATACAAGGGAGGAATTCATGTGCACCTATAAGAAACCCAGAGAGTACATACCATGATTTTCGTTTCGTTTTGTTACTCAATTGTAACTCAATAAATATTTAGCGCTAGCAAAGTATATGTATCATAAAATAATGTTCGTTTAATTCTTTTTTAAGTTTTTGATTATAAATGCATTGTGACGAGATAGAATTTTAACTTGTATGTTGGGTTGCCTATAGTCGTAGTCAAAATTTAGTTTTGTGTAATAACATTGCGCATTTTACCAATTCCTTCAATTTCACTTTCGAGAACATCACCGTGATTCAAGAATTCTTGCGGATTACGATGCATTCCCACTCCTGCAGGTGTCCCAGTAAGTATTACGTCTCCAGGATATAAAGTTACAATTCTATAGAAACAAACAAGTATTAAACTATGTAAAAAACAAGTTACATAATAAAAACATTAACTTCTACTTACTGAGACAAATAAGAAACCAAAAAATCAATCTTGAATACCAACTCAGAAGTATTACCGCTTTGTTTTTGGATATTGTTAACACTACTTGTAATTTTAAGGTTATCTGCATCTACGCAACCCTTTGTGACAACAGCTGGTCCAAGCGGACAGAAAGTGTCCATGGACTTTCCCAATAAGAATTGTCCATTGTTTCGCTTTTTTTGCCAATCCCTCGCGCTGATATCCTGTGCTATTGTATAACCAAAGACATGTTCCATTGCTTTATCACGTGTAATGGCTTTTCCTTCTTTACCAATGACGACGGCGAGTTCCACTTCCCAATCGACACTCTGTAATCACGTACTTTTAAAAATCATGTTTTAATATAGGTACTATTAAAAAGTATTTACATTGGTAATAGGAGGTATCACAACATTATCATATGGTCCAACAATCGTGCTTGAAAATTTACTGAAGAACATTGGTTCCTTCGGCAGCGGAATATTTTGTTCCTCGCAATGTCCACTATAGTTGAGGCCCACGCAGACGACTTTATCTGGGCGTGTGATTGGCGAAAGTAAGTTGACATCTTTTGGGCTCACGCAGCTATGTCCATTGGAAATGATTCTGAAAATTAGTAAAGTAGTAAGTAAAATCTAACCTCAAAATATTATTTTTATCTAATAACCTTAATAACTATTAAATTATATTATAAAACTAGAAATAATAACTTAATAACTTCCGCGAGTATATAGTAAAGTATGATTACTTGACCTTGAGTTGACCTTGAATTGAAATTTTATAGAAATGAAAGGATACTACGGCCATTTTGTAATCCACTTCAACTTTTTCTATCATCTTTACCCGTCAAACATTCAAGTATGTATCTTTATTGCTCTTTTATTGATATTTATGTTTATAAACGTTCATGCATACTTGTTACCTTTTAGCTTTCTCTAACGCTGAAGGCCCAGCCTTGAGAAACTTCACCAAGGAATTCGGAATAGTAGAATCCACAGCGCTTATTTCAAAAATGTCCCCGGTTGCACTGAGCTGGGCACCCAAATGTTGAGGGCCTCCATTCTTCGCCGTAAACTGGACGAACCGCATGCTACGTGCGTGAGACAAGCCGAAACTGCGCGTCGCTTGTACCTGAAACGCTTGCGTGACTAGCTTCGGCAGTGAGTAGTTCATTTTATACAAAATTCTCATGCACTTCTAAACACTTTATATTCACTCTATGTCGCTTAGAATAACTATGTTTTTATTAAAATATAATTTACACTTCTGAATACGTGATTATATGTAAATGATATCATTAATGTGTTACCACTATTTTTATTTGATAATTATCAGGAATGGTAACGGCTTTAGTGATAGTAAAAACAAAGTAAATATAATTTAACACAATTATTCTTTACTTAATCGTAGAATAAGCGTTTGTTTAGATTAACTTCAGCTAAAAGTAAACAAAATCGAGATAAACTGTAATCAAATACTATCGTTCGTGATTAATATATAGTCAATTTTATAATGTTTATAACTATGCAAATGAATAGCGAGTTTATGTTACACGTCGACCCGCCGGATCGCGACTGATTCGACTGCTCCACTCCATGCAGTGCATATCCAATATCTGTTGCATTCACTATACTCATACAACTTGTTTACAGACAGTTTACTAAACTTGATTTGAGCAACAGGAGCAACAGATCCTGTTATTCTGCACATTTGCTTGATGTAGGTAGTCGTAGCACACTCTTTAAATATTTTTCCAGTATTTCCTGCGTTTTCAGCGCTTTCAGTAATAGACTACACCTATTTTCAAGTTATCATAATCACATGATGTTATTTATTTGTGTATTAAGTTGCCTACTTTCATTATTTCAACTGGGGTTTCCATACAGTAAATTTTACTCTTTACTGATTGTGAGTAAAGAAAGGAAACAAAAACTGGATATATACATGGAAAACCGGTTCGAAATTTAATTAACTGGGCCAACAAGTTCATTATTAGCAGCGTTCCTTTCAAAGACGGGAACTTGGGTGTTTCCAGAGGTTTACAGGAGCTTATAATCACTATATATTTAAATGTAAATTGTAGATTACCCGAAATTATTAAGTTTGTTTTTTACCTTGACATACTTTCTTTGGTACTAAATTTGCAAATCCATTTATATGCACTTCTTTAATTGATATTATTTGCACATTTCATATTAAAACGTTTTTATGAAACTGATTTATTGATTGCATGTTGTGTCTATTTATATGATAAACAAATTTCGTTTACCTCATGATAATGTAGGAATCTGAGGATCTCTCTGAATTGGTAGGTTTTCAAGAAATTGCCAAACAAATTTAAAGCTCAAAAAAATTTATAGAAGGGAGTGGAACCGAAGGAATGGTTCCGGTTCCAGTCAGCAACTGTTATTTCGGTTTCAAAATAATAAAGGTAATGTTTTCACAGGTACTGGATTATCCCGAACGCCACAAGTGGGCGTAGCCAGTGGGGGTACTACCCCAATGACCTCCAAACCCACAGCGCCACCACTTGACCACCCCACCTACCATGCTCTGCTCTGCGACTTCACCAGCCCTCAAGGCCATTTTGTTTTTATTCACCATTGTTAACCCCCTCTTCCTCAATCAACCCCTAATCACAGACCTCCATATTCTTTTACCTACCATTAATAAACACCATTTTGTTTTCACTCATTCTATACGTGATAACCTTGTTAGAATTACAGTATTTTACAATAATAAAAATATTTAGGATTGGTGATATGTTATCGCTCAAATACTTAATTTTCCATAAATAACGCAACATTAAGTGCTTCGTTTATTCGAATAACGTCCTCTTCACTTCAAAATCACGACCTTGACATTCTAGTTAATTCGTAGTTTTTTCCTAACCTTGAACTCCACTCTCTCACATTTTAACATTGAATACAATTTTTAAGTAGTTTTCTCGTACAATATTAACTGCAGAGTTTACTTTTACATGACTGGATTATCTACAATTTGTTGTGAAGTACTCCTGATTTACTTTTGTGCTCATAATCCACTCATCTTCCCTTATTCTCAACTCATTGAGATGTAACCAATAGCATATAAATTCAACATGTAACATTAAATATATGCAGTGCAAAAGAGAATAAAATAAAAACAAAAACAACCACAGCACATATCTAACATCACAAATTTCCCAAAAAAAATCTAACCTATCAGAATCATGTCGTGGTACATATTATACAATACTCTAATGATTATAATCATTTTAAATTTTCATATTCGTGATGTTAGTGTCGGAGCTTTCACATCTATGTCTACAAATATCTCAACTTTTTGGTTATAACGCTTATGAATATATGTAAATTATATAATACCATGAACTAAATACACTAAATTGTAGCTAAATTAATTAAATACACATAAAATAATACGCAAATAATGTACATTTGTTACAAGTTAGAATATTTCGTTAGCTTTGTTAATGATTTCTATATAGCCTTAAACAATAATATAAATAATTTGTCTTTTGTTTCATTTACCTGACGAACAATAAATAAATACCAAAGCAATTACAGCGCTTGTTATTATACTGATTGTGACACAAATAGTTCCATTCCACGTGTCCCGACACAATCGATTCTGTCACAAATGCAATTCATTCCCAGACATTCACAAATTTATGGTATGCAATGACTCAAAACACACGTGTAGGGATAGTTTACAAACAAGCACGTGCAGGTAATGCAAATCCAACTAAAAGGCACTTGATGGACTGGCGCATCTCTGAATTTATTCAGAAACTTGCCATTGTGGGTTCCTGATGACCTGTCAACATCTGCAGCTGCTGCTCGAGTCTTTGGTTGTTTTTAATAAGGTACGCGTTTTCTATGTAGAGATTACCGACGAGGACGTCGTTGTCAGCTAGTTTTTCGTGGAGTTTACCTGTTAGTCGAAACTGTTGGTCGAGTTTGGTGTAGGCATGTTGTAATTCACCACGGCAGGAGTGATATAGTCGAGAATAGGCTGAAATTTATGTAGATTATTATCAAAATTTATAGCAAAAGTAAATTAACATGCATTTTAGGTTACTGCACTAATGTAATACTTACATTTAGACAATTCCTCATACAATCTCTTATGATACTTCAACTCAGATTGTAACTCCATACACCTCTTCTGCATATGCCCACGTTGCTGCTGTAAAATTTGTACTTGACTAATCTTAGGACTCTGTTCATGCTCACTGCTATCACTCGAACTGCATCGCCTCAAGTTCCTCACAGGTTGAGTAAGACTCCTCACATGTCTTCGATTCTTCTTAGTCTTCATAGGCATTGCACTCTTCTCCACATTCAAAGTACACGCAGATGAGGTAGGTAAATAAGGTGATATGCTGGGCATTTTGCTCAGTTTAGGCCAAGTTAACCTCACTTCCTGAGATCCTTCACCTGGAGGAGGTATGTAACAATCGAAATGAACTTTTGTATACACAAGATTCACATTCTTATTAGCTTCTTTACTCCTTTCCTCCTGTACTTCCTTTATTTTCATCTCAAATTGGTGTTTCAAAGAAACAATTAACGCTTCATGTTCCTCGAATTGTTGTTGAACACTGACTTTATACTCATCATACTCAGTTTCCAAATCAGTATACTGTTTCTCAATCTGAGTCTCATCAATCGTGACTAATCTCTTACTCTCCTCGAAGATTTGCTGCTCGTAATCAGTTAACTTATTCAGAACTTCTGTAAGCTTCTCACTACTTTGTAATTGTTCTAACTCATAGATGGCACGCTCATCTTCCAACTTTTTCTGCCAATAATCCTCACACATCTCGTACTCATCTCTGAGTAAATTTAAACCGTGTTGTAAACCATCACACTTTTCTTTCAACGTCTTATTCTCCGCTCCAAGCGTTGTGAGATTAAGCAGAGTATCATCGTTATTCGCTTGAGATTCGTTGTTTTCTTCATTAATTTTACAATTCGATTTATTTTCACAGTCATTGTTGACAGTTCGTTCGATCGGATCGATTGTTGCTAATGCTGAGCGCAAATCAGACGCAGAGTTGTCGTTCAAAGCGACTAATAAGTGGATGATTAGATGCTCCAACATTTTCATGTAGGTTTCCATTGAATTCTACAGAAGAAATTTATATATAAATACATAAGAATTATTCAATTATCACCGCTAGCTTAATATAATAGAGGAATTATGGCCAACACCTAATTA
>JAODVP010094470.1:0-11382 GCA_025400035.1 Tetradonia laticeps
AAATATATAATTTTATTAATTAATGAAATATTTTCTAGTAAAACTGCTCTGTAACTGCCATAAAAACAAAGAATAACAATGCAAAGCTATCATTAGCTATTGTTTGCCCACTACTTTAACCTCCAAATTACAGCCTGACAAGCAATTGGAATGCTCTATAAACACTAAATACTAATACAAACTTGACTCAGTCATATGAAAACAAGGCAAAATTATGGCAAAATGAAAGGACTGGAACATCACCGCATTTGTTTCAACCATTTCAACTATTACTATCATAACATTGCTCCACAATTTGTCAGATTGCTCTCGAAATTCTGTCGCATTCTGACATAAGGTTGTGAAATGCGCGCGCTAATTGGTTCGCCAATTCGGCCCCAAAATTCCACGTAAAATGAAGACTAAGTAAAATGAAGACCAAGAAATACTTACAACTTAATTAAAATCATCTTCATTCCCAATTCATGTCCCATCAACACATCGGCTGGAAACTCATCCACATTACCGGCAACACGCTTCACCTCTGACCTCTCTGACTTTGACAAAACCAAGAATCACATAACCTAAATAGTCATGCACAGTCATGTGCTTGAAATCCCATTCGACTTGCACCCTCACACCGCATAAAGTATTATAAGATTAATCGCAGATAGAGAAATGTCTAATACATAACGAAAGCAATAATTAGAAGTACTGATATGTCACCACGAGTGAGCCATTTGGATAATGAGCAATGCCGCCAGTGTACCAGTTTCGCTGATTATATGAAAGAAAGCAAGAAGAAATTGAATGGCAAACAAAAAGGCGACTCTGTAATTATTTCCATACGTTTATATGAATATTCTAATTAGTTTTCATGTCATAGGCTAGAAGATCAGATTGTCCTCTTGATAAAGATGAGCTAGGCAGCAAAACATGGGGACTCCTGCATACGATAGCTGCTAACTATCCCAAGAAGCCAACGGAAGCAGAGAAAACCGACATTAAAACGTTTTTCAATGTATTTTCGAAGATTTATCCTTGTTCACATTGCGCTGAAGGGTTTAGAGACGAGTAAGTACTACACTCTACTTACTTCTATATAAAATAATAACTTGTTTTACTTGCAGTCTTAAAGAAGTTCCAATTAAGAATAAGAACCAAGATGAACTAAGCCAATGGCTGTGTGAGTTACATAATAGGGTTAATTTAAAGATAGGAAAACCAGTGTTTGATTGCTCTAAAGTTCATGAGCGATGGCGTGATGGATGGAAGGATGGATCATGTGATTAATGTAGTATTTAATAAGTTGTAGGAAATATTCTAGGTCAAATAAAATTTTGCTTTTTGCAACATCATGTCTTTGCGCAAGTTCCTCAGTCCACTGAGCGAATGGGTGTGAAGACTTCGTAATCGGCGACGCGGAAGTAGTAATCGCCCATTAGGACTGAGTGTGACGCGCCTTCGCCGTCGTATGTGTGCGGTAAGTTTGAGTAGGAGTCCATGTTGTTGTTGCAGTTGCTGGAGATGAGTAAGTCTGCTCCTGCCCCGAAAATTGGGCCAAAACTGCAAAAGAATTGAGAATTATATTTAGTACATATCTAGGGTTGCAAGCAATCAGATTTATAATAATTGTTAGTTTACTCGATTAGTCGATAATCTAAAGCGATTATTAGAAATTGTATTTTAATAGAATTTATTATTAATTGAAATAATAAAAATAATTATTAAATTGTATTTAAATAGAATTTATTATTAATTGAAATAATAAAAATAATTATTAAATTGTATTTAAATAGAATTTATTATTAATTGAAATAATAAAGTTAATAAATAATAAGTTCGATTAATAGATTCTTTCATGAATTCGCTTAATCGAACTGCATCAATTTATAAAGTAATCAAAATTGTAAAAAAATCGATTAATCGAAACTATTAAATAATAGATTAAACGATCTTTTACATACAAGCAAAATTGAAATAATTGAATTATAAAGAATCGATTAATCGAAATTGATAAATGATGAAACTATCAAATTTATGAAATAATCAAAATAATGAAAAAATCGATTAATCGATGTTGGTTGCTGTAATTGGAATTGCTAAATAATCGAATTTAAGCATAATGATGATTAATCGAAATGCAATAATAGATTGATAGAATTTATAATAAAAATTGTTATTAATCATTTTTTATAGATTTCTCGATAATGGAAAGCGAGTAGTAGAGATTTTTAAGTAATCGATATTGTATAAGCATATAATAGCCTACAAAATAATCGTTTAATCGAAATTGAGAATGACTTGTTAATCAATTCCGATTAATCCATTTTTATCACTAACACAATGAGATAATCTGGGGTCAATTAAGCCGCACAGAACGAAAAACTTAGTTCAGAGAATGTGTAGAATTTTTATAAAAAGAGTGCAGCTCAAAACCTAGTAAGTATGTAATCGATATTGTATAATCATACAATATTGATTACTTAAAAATCTATTCATTCTGATTTCATTCAGATTAATTAATTAATCAGTGTAATCCATTGTGTTACTATTTGGACTAAGACATTATTTATAGAAATGAATGTTTATAAATTCTACTCCAAGACTTTAGAACTATATCGCTTATTTTATAAATATATTGTTTAATCGATTAATGGAAATAATTCGAAGAGGTTTAACAATTGATTAATAGATTGTTATAAAATCAATTGTAAAATACAAAATAGATAATTCGGAATTGTCTGATAATGGACATTTTTAAACAATCGATTAAAGGTTTTTGCGAACTCGAAATTGTAAAAGTATCGCTTATTTGATATTATAATAGAAAATCGATTAATCGATATAGATTAATAATCAAATTTTTATAATCGAAGTTGCAAAATAATCAAAAACTCGCAATTGTCAAATAATCAATGATGTCTTGAAATCATAATCGTTTGGGCCAAAACTTTGGACGTTGACTTTTTGATTATACATTGCTAATTAAAATCGTCTCGGAACATATTGACAATTAATTAACTTGCAACCCTAGTGCATACTAGTTGTTTAGTAGCATTAAATAGTAATTCATACAATATATTAAGTCAAGAATATTGGATATGATTAGTTCTTGATTTAATATAATACTAATCACTATTTCTACAAATACATACTCAGGATGATAACAAATCGCAACAGTTTTCTTCTTAATATGAAACTGCATTGGCGACACGTCCTTGTTATTGCACAAACTGAACAGAAACGCTTTATCAGAAGTAGCGTAATGATGGCTCTTCCCCGGCTGGGATTCCCATGCGGCATCACTAAACCCACCACAAATCTCACCTCTGGAACCCAGAACAACAACATAAATCGGCGCCACTCCGTCACAACGTCCATGAAAAGCTGTTGCGGAGTAACCATGCGTGCTGGCCCTGTACACCAAACGCCATGCTTGTTTTTGATTCGCAAACCAGGCGTTTAGAACCCTTTGATAATGGCTCTTATCCTGGCCTAAAATCAAAGAGCCCGGAAAGAGATGCTTAGAAACGCGAGGTTTCAGCCGCTGGTCTTCACCTCCATCGGCGAACTTGTTGGCAAGTGCAGCATGTCGATAACGCTCGAGACTGAGCTCCATTGGGACTGCTCCTGTCGGCTCTACCTCTTCAGCGAACACTTGACTGTCGATTAAAAGCAATCGGACGTGGTTTATCACCTGAGCTAAGTGCTGACACACACGGGCACGCTCCTCTTCTGTCCAGTGTATTGTAGGCTGCGTTACACCTGCTTGATATTTAGCCCAGTTTAATGCAGCACGCCAAACGTCTTCTTCTTCCAAACATAACTAGTTTCATATAGATAAAAACATAAATGTTTATGAAGAAAATAAATGAAAGTAAAGAATACAATGTAATAAATAATATGTAAAGAAATTTTAGCGTGAAATAACTCACATAATCTGAAGAAATCAATTTGATAACTGCATCTTTCTTCAACTGTAGAAACGAATTGGTTTTCACACATTCCACAGCATTTTCCCCAATGTAGCTGATACATCTATCAACAAAGACTGCAGCTGCTTTGCCACCTATTTCCATTAATGTTTAATTCACAATTAATTATACATTTCCATATCGATATAAGAAGAGTTAATACAAAACTTTTATTCTACTTATTCTTAGAAAAAATACATTGTTGTAGGTAAAACCTAATTATTAACTTAAAATATTTCCTCCAGGATTGTTTTCAGTTAGTTAATTAACTCGTAGGATAGTTAATCAATTGATTGTAGGAGTAACCCCTTGAATTAGCGTAATATTATCGCCTTTCAGCATTATTCGGCCCAACGGCCTTCGATTCTTCGTCTTCACGTAATATTCCTCAGCATCATCCAGCACCAGATTCATGTATTCATCGAAACCGACGATGTGACCCTCGATACGCAAGTTAACGTTTTCATACAGCCACACTTGCACTCTGGAACGGTTTTGAAGGTATCTGAAGATGAGGTTGATGGGTTGGACCATCACCTTTTGTACTTTTTGTGGTTTGAATGCCATTTTGACTTGGTTTGATTTTATAACTTATTCTCAAGTTTCCAGAGTAGTAAAATGTTAAAAACTCTCGTCAAACTCTTGTGGATTGAAGAAACGAGTGGGCTAACGCCGCTTTTGAGGTTATTTAGCGATGCGTTTCGAAACAAGCGAGGCAAACGAAGCAAGTTTCGTTTATCCTAGGCCTACATATATTGAATTATAGTTTTGTAAATTCCGCGAGATGGCGCTGAGTTCGCGATCATAGTTAATGCAATATATTTCGTTGAGCTTGCTTGTTACGCCTCGAGTCCGCATATGGAATACTTGCTAGAACTTCCATATATTATAATCTTTCAGTAAGTAGTATAAGTAAATAATAAGACAAATTAATTATCATTAAATGCCCGTAAATCAATATTATGAAGTTAAGTTTTACTTACGAAGCATAATAAAAAGGAAATGTTTTTAGTCCTAGGCCTATATAAATTCTAGCCAAACAGTAAAATGTCAAAATGTCAGTATGTAGGCCTGATTCGCTTTACATTAATCTTTTTTAGGTATTATTAATTTCAATTAATTGACAGTTTAATATATGGATTTATTATAATTATATTACTTAGATTATTTAACAACTTCGCTTTCATGAATTCTTTTAATTAATTATCTAAAACTTAATTGACAATTTCCATTAATCGATTACTTTACACTAATCCTGTATCTATCGATTAAGGAAATGTCAAAGAATTAGTAGAAGTTATAGAATAATCGGTTCATAGCTTTATAAATAATAAAAAATACAAATTAAAAATTGATTATCAAATATTATCGATTAGGTAACAATTATTTGGCAATTTCGATTAATCGATTATTTTAGAATTTTGTTTCTCTAAACGTTATTAAAAAATGTTAATCTATCGATTATTTTATAAATTCGATTATTTGACAAGTTTGATTAATCGATTGTTTCATACAATTGATTCTTTTACAATTCTCATTAATCCTGTATTTATCGATTAATTGTAAGTATGAAATAATTAATTGAACTTTTAAAACATTCTCTTAATCAGAATATATGGTTGAAAAATCGATTATTCGAATTTAAAAAAGAAATAGAAATTGGAAAATAATTTAATCGATCAATCGAAATTAATAAATAATGGTATAATGGAATTCATAAAATCGAAAATCTAAAATAATCCATTAATCGAAATTGTCATTAGTCGATTAACGGACTTATAAAATAAAGACGTAATGGAATTTATAAACTAATAAAGTGCTTTCGATTTTATAAATGAAAATTACTGAAGTTTGGAATGTAATTAAACAAATGTATGTAATAATTCAAAATATATAAATAAAATAAAAAAAAAAGAGTTGCGATGGCCGGGAATCGAACCCGGATCAACTGCTTGGAAGGCAACTATGCTGACCATTACACCACCATCGCACATGCATGCTGCTCAGTACAGAAAACTTTTAAATGCTAAACTAATGCAACGTGACTTCTAACATAAACTCTAACTAACCACAGCATTTCTCTAATTAAATACGAAATATGCCTGTACAAACCTCGACTTCGCTCTCTCATTTCCATCGCCGCGGCCATCAACGTACACGCGGATGTTTCCGATAACGTCGACGTGACATGATCCTCGCAGGCATTCCGCAACTCCTCCACCCCAAGCTCTTGAGCCAATGTGAGCATTTCAAAGACACCACTGTCTTGTAACAAGATCTAAGAGAATACGAACCCATATACAAAACACGGACTGCTGCAGAGATTAGCAAGAGTGTACCGTGCGTACCTTGCCTGTATAAACGTACAGCAGGAATTGTTTGAAGGTTTCAGGTGGCACTTGCGGCAATCTGATTGGAATTGGCGTACCTGGCGCACTCGGCGTCACGGAACAACCCGGGATTCTGCAGATTTCACCTCTTTTCGCTGTTTGAAAACTCTTACATCTGCAATGATCAAAGCTCTCCACATGTGAAGTGTGTAAGTAGCAGTGGCATGTGTACAAAGGCTAATAAGCCAATTAAAACTAGTAGTTCCTTTGTTCTAACCTAGAAATTCTAATCAAAGGGTCGCTTTTTCTAGTCTAGGTACATAATTAACTTTTATCATCTGCCGGGGAGACAGAAACAAACACAAACACACGATTAACGAGCGTTGGACGCCGTTGCCAGTAATTAACCATTTGGGATTTCATCAATCGGGCATTTATAGTTAGTATTGCATTCGGCAATCAATACAGTCCCAAAAGGACGTCCGAAATTACGCTGATTGGAACGCGGGACTAAATTAGATTACGTGTAAAAAACGTAATATCTGTGAATTGATGAATTACAAACCTTGCCATTAGTATAACACGATGAGCAAAAACACGTTCTTCCTCTCTGCCTAGGATAAACACAATGTCGGCGGAGTCTGCGTCTTCGGATAGTCTTTTTAAGTCATCCAGAAGACGAGGGACTCCTGCCAGAGCTTTGTCTGCCGGGTGATTTGCAGTACCAATTCCACGAGATGACATTTTTCGTGAATTTACGGACACAATTTTTTAAATATTAGACTTTACAGGCAATTATAGATATACACTAATTAAAACTCATTATTATTAAATTTGAAATTAGGTTTATAAGTTTATTGTTATGATTCGGTACACTTCACGCACAACACGCGAATCCGTGAGGTTAGAATGCAAGTTACTCAGCTTGAGATGACTGAAGACGAGAACAAGATCGCATTCCTCGACTACCTGTTTGAGCCAGGAGCGCTGCTCGTGTTCTTGCGCTCTTCGACGACTTCGTATTGTTGCCGTGGTTGCCGTCGTGCCTTCAGGATTTTTTCGAATAGCGAGGTGGATTATACAATATTTTAAAATATCTACATTTTGAACATATAAAAATAGAAACTTCCAACAATCGAAAAATTGAAGAATCGAAGAATTGGAACATCAGGAAAAAAACAAGAAATAAACAAAAAAGAAGATTAAAGCGGCAAAAAAATCCGCAAATCAAAAAATTAATGAATCGATAAATCGTAAAATCGAAAAAATCAAATTAAATCAAATGCGAAGAAACTTAAAGAAAGGAAAAATTGAAGAATTTGAAAATTTAAAAATCGAAAAATCGTGTAATCGACCTAGCGAAAAATTAAAGAATCGGTGGATCGAAATGTCAGAAAAATTTAAAACCGAAATATAAAATCGTGAAACCGCGAAAATGAAAAATTGAAAAAAAGCAAGAACAGGAAATTTACATTTTTCTATTCTTAGTTTTTCTTTCAATTCTACATTTTCTCGATTATACGATTTCAATCAAAGAAACGAAAAAACCGTAAATTTGGAAATCGTAAAATCGAAACAACGAACAATCTCTAAATCTCCAGTTTTAAAAATCGAAAAATTGATAAATCGTAGAAATGAAAAATCAGGAAATTTAAAAATCGAAAATTGTGAAAGCATAGAATAAACGACAAATTTATAAAATCAGAAAAATTATAAATTGTAAAATGAAAAATTGATGAATCGGAAAATTTACCAATCGTAAACGGTTTGGCTATACATATCTATAATACAGCCGGGAATTTGACGTGAATACGTCAGTATAATGGATTATACTTATCAACAAATTATGATCAAATTATGATATGTATAAAGACATTAAATATTTTCTTCAAGCTTCAAGCTTCTAATAATCATTATCACTATTTGTTAACTAACGTTTTATATAGATGTATTATATTTGAATGAAAACTGTCTATTAAAACTTAAACAGATGTCGTACGGTGTCGAAGCCAAAACGAATAGTGATATCAAATTTCGTAATGAGGCAAAATTACTTTCAAATTGCGGTACGTTTCCCCGTGTAGAGCGTGTCCGTGCCGGCCGTGCCGAGTCATCATTTTAATTGTGTGCAATAGATTCTTTGTATCTTTAGGTATATTTCAATTTGATGAACGTATTCACGTCAATATCTGACATTGCGATCCGATATATAGTAAAACGGCGGCGCTATCCACTTCACTTCGCTAGATGCATCCCGGTCTTCATGTATCGTAATGAATTCTTAGATCTTTTAGCTATCCAGTTATATAATTGAAGTTCGGATATAGTGGATTGATTGAAACCTTCATTGTTAAACCCAGAGTTAGTTATCAGTAGCTTTTAAAGTGCCGGTACGCAGCATAACTGGAACAATTTTCATCAAAACTTAACTTTTAGCTTTGAAATTCTTAGTTCCACAAAAGTACATAGGGAAATTTCAATAAGTTAATACTGTCAGTTAATATGAATTACTGTTTATTTCCCGACAGCAGAGTAAAAATTTCGCTTCAAATGTTCACCAAATCCATAAAAATGAATATTTTCCAAAACCGCTATTGGTAATCTAATGTACATTATGTAAATACTTCGCAAATTAAATTTCGTCTTGGGTAAATCTAGACTTATGCTGCGGGCCGTAAAATGTTTGTTAATTTCTTTCATTCTAACACCTTATAAAAATCACCGTCAAATTTAAACTAAGCAATAGATAGATTTTTACGCGAGCTATCG
Source organism: Tetradonia laticeps (assembly GCA_025400035.1). NCBI lineage: Eukaryota > Metazoa > Arthropoda > Insecta > Coleoptera > Staphylinidae > Tetradonia > Tetradonia laticeps. The sequence continues at coordinate 9,056 of JAODVP010094470.1, forward strand.
TTTAAAGCTCTCCCGGAAGTCGTACCTCATCTGAGTCAAAAGTTATAGCAAAAACAAATTTCAATATACCGCAAAATAACATTAAAAATTATATTAGATTAAAAAATCTAAAAACAACGTTTTTACATAGAAATTGGCCACGTTATTTTCATCTTTCTAGATACACTCATAAAAACGTTGGTTTTAGATTTTTTAATCTAGTATAATTTTTTCTAATACTAAAAATCATAAAACGTTTTTTTTTTCTTGATGTGTCGTTTTCGCTTCGCAGTATATACTTAGTTCAAATTACTTAATTAAAGTTTGAGAGGATTGGTTATAATTATTTTCTATTAAACTATGATGTGCTCATGTAACTGCTATTCCTGATGTTAGTAAAATTATTGTATTAAGTAACGGGATTTGAATAGGATTTAAAGTTTCAATTCCATAAAAATACCCAGTCCAAGTCAACTTCATAAAAACGTTTTAAAAATCATAAGATTGATGAATCTAAGAATCGACAACTTTGATTGAAAATCGAAAATTCATTATATGTATAGCCATCAAGTTTAAACATCATTATTCGATTATAAATTACAACGATTTAATAACGAATAATGAATAATTGAATATATATCTACTTAATTAGATTATATTCTATTAAGTTTAATGCAGCTATGAATGCTGTAAAATACGCTTATAACAGTAGTGTTTGCAATCAGTAAGCACCTGAGCCTTCAATGCATTCCTCCGAATTTTTCCTGAGGGAGTTCTCGGGAAAGAGGTAACAATACGTATTCCTGCCCGCAATCTGTGCGTGTCATCCACCCGGGCACACACAAATTCAATCAATTCATCCTCTTTAGCGGTAGCACCCGGTCGTAATATAACCAGGCCCATTGGATGAAAACCATCGTCATCATTCGGTATACCAATCACTACTGACGAAGCCACATCCGGATGAGAATCCAGCACAGCTTCTATTTTCACCGGCGTGATGTGATAATCTTGAAAGGTAAACATTTCTTTAATGCGGTCCACGATAAAGAAGCAAAAATCGCTATCATAATAAGCAAGATCACCAGATCGGATCCAACCATTATTATCACTATCGAAACCTTCTTTAGGGTCTCTACCATAGTATCCGGTCATATTAGTTTGGGAAGAATAGCACAATTCCCCAATTTCGTTGGGACCACGAACTTCATTCGAATTCGGATCAAGTATCTAAATGTTAGCATAAATAATAAAACAATATGTCTATGTGTATAAAAATCTGTATTACCTTATATAAATATCCAAAAGTAGGTCTTCCAGAAGAAGACGGCTTTGCTAGTGATAACAAAGTGTCTTTTTCTTTGCACACTTGGAACACAGTTATAGCACCGGTTGCTTCAGATTGCCCGTACGCCATTTGTACATGGGTTTCAGGAAATAGATTCCTCAATGCCATAATATACTTTTCATGTACTTTGCCACCCACAATTAACATATTTGACAGACTAGTTTTGTCTACATTGTCTACTTCAGCACTGCGGGTTTCTTTAGCCAAATAGACAGCATCGCAAGGACTTATAAATACAAAAGTAACCCTACCATTTTCTAATATCTTCCAAAAATCTTTCGCATTGTCGTAGTTAATAATACACCGACATTTACCGAAAATACATAAAGCTCCCACTAACAGGAATGAAGTCACCCAATACGACGTTTCAAATATAAGCATTCGGTCCAGATTTAGTCCAAATCTCATATTGGAATGGACACTATACAGAAAAGCGTAGTGGCTGATACAAATTCCTTTCGGTAAACCAGTGGTACCACTGCTGAAGATAATAACAGCAGTGGATTTCAAATCTTCTACAATATATGGTTTGTATTCTTTAAGCAAACTTTTTTCTGATGACGACGACAACTCCTGGAAAGTACTGTGATTTTCACTATCACCAAATATAATAATTTCAGCTTGCATGTCACAAAGTTGAAGGGCATCCTCAATCATCTTCTCGCAATTAACATCCGCGAATATCATTTTTACGGGTACTTGCTTGATAAGATGCATGGTGTCATTAACGGAGAGAGAAGGATCTAAGGACGCCACAATTGCCCCGGTCATATGTGCAGCAATGTACGGAATATAATTATCCATGGAATTATTTGCGCAAATGGAGATGATATCCCCTGGTTTGATGCCTCTTCTTCGCATTTGGATGGAGGTGTTGATACAACGACTGCGCATTGATCCAATTCTTTCAGTCTCGCCTGTTTTGCCATCGTACTGTAAAATATATTTTTTAACCTCTTAAAACATAAAAACCTGATAAATGGTAGGTTATCACTGTTTT